>UCOH01011857.1:14155-49003 GCA_900474275.1 Synergus japonicus | reverse complement strand
CGACTACTTTTCTATTCTTAATCTCAACTTCGGGGGTTTTTCCTCAAATTTGTTAAACTTCGATACTTCTCGTGAATAATCGGAAATGAAGCATCAGCCTTCAGACCTGGTCACGCTAAAGGACTGACAACCAGTTACAACCTTTCCTCTGACCTATGCAACTCGCTGCATAGACAGAACTTCAAATTCGACACTTTTTATACTCTTCACTTAATTGTTAATACTCATTCCACTTATACAGTCCACTATCCTTGTAATTTTATATATTGCAAATTAAATTTATTAATTGCAAATTGTCGTCAGTGTTTTTATTTTCTAATCGAAAACAAAGAATTAACGTTAAAAATTAACGGATTAACTTTAACTTCCGTTAAATTTTCGTCAGATTAATGGATTAACGATTAACTGAGTTAACTTCCCGATTAACTGTGCCCAGCTCTTGTTTTGTCTTGTAAGTAGCACTTGTGATTTGTAGAGAATCTCGGATGGTCTTTGAGGTTTGGTAAAAGTGATAAGAGTACATATTATACAAAAGTTATCTTTTTAGGAAGTTTACTAAAATTTCTGACCGTGAACATTTTCTTATGGGTTAATTAGAGAAGCACTTATTAGAATGTATATGGTCCATTTCATACCAACTTTACAATTAAAAATTTATTTCACGCAAAATATTTTTGTTCAACACCCGCGAGGGAAATGCAACTTTGAAGGCTCGTCTCGAGAGGGAGAAGTTAAAGATTTCTCAAATTATGACGTCACAGTAGTTGGAAAAGTACTCACTTCGACCACTATGACGTCATCATTTGAGAAATCGACAACTTCTCCCTCTCTCTACGACCTCCTAAGCCGCATGTCACTCGTAGAGTTCTTAGTAGGTTATATTACTTCGAGAACGGTAACGAGAATGAGAATATAACCGAAAATATAACCGATAATTATGATTATAGAGATTTTGATGACAAAGGAGATTATTGATTAATTAACTGATAAAGTGGAATAAACTGTATTTTGCACTTCTATTATTACTTCTTAATGAGCTTTACACATGTTGTAAATTAAAAAATTGTCACAAATGTTTGCAGAGTATAGGTTATGTTAGTGCCTAACATAACCTATAAAGTGACGTCTATTACAAGATGAATTTTTTGGCTTTAGTTAGCTAGTAACTAGTTAACTAGTTTTGCATATTTTAAATTCCTAAATATGCCTTAGCTAATAAATAACAAAAATCCAACTATGTAAATAATGTAAGCAATAACAATTTGGCTAAAAATCATAAATTTTCATAAATTCTGTCATATTCTAGGTCATATAACCTGGATTTGAGTTCTCGAGAATTTATGAACTCTAGTACTCGCGGTTATGTTGGACAAAGGTTGTATGTGCAACGTGTGGACGATGGCGACTCCACTTCACACTCGTTGGAATCGCCAACTTCGTACACTCGTTGCACAATCTACTATTTTTTGTTGTTTGGTCGAAAATATTGTACACGTATATCTTTATTTTGACATGATATTTAAATTTTCAGAGTTGTTAATTTTCAAACATTTCACGCTCGAAAAATCTACCTCTAAATATTTGCGTATACGAAAAAAAGAATTTTATTAAAAAAAGAAGTGGCTGCAGTAAAATTTAGGATTTTCCCTCAACTTTTCAATAAAAAAATTCAAAAGATTCAGTAAAAAATTCCATAAAAAAATTCAAAATTTAAAAAATTCATTCGACCAATTGTTTATAAAAATATGGCCTATTTTTATAAACAAATAATTTTTTTTTACAGTTTGGAACAACTTTTTTATGAAAAAATGTACTTCAGACAGTATTAAACAAATAAGTGACTGTAGTAAATTTTACTATTTTTATTCGGCTTTTCAATAAGCATTGCAAGAAATTCACTCTACCAATTATTTATAAAAATATAGTCTATTTTTATAAACAAATATATTTTTTTAAACTTTATGACTATTTAAAAACTTTGTTATTGAAAAATATACTTCAGACACTTTAGTAACTACTTCCAAAATTTGGGAATGGACCGTTGAAAATTGTGTCTGTAATAAATTTTTGAATATCAGCTATCGTGCTCGATGTTCGTTTGCCCGGCCATTTCCGAAACGATTTTAACGACTTTCTTTTTGAATTGAAACTAATAAAATTCAATAAAAAGTAGTGGATCCAGATTTAAAACAAAAAAATTTATTTTTTTTTTCTTTAATAACAAAAATGAAAAAAAAATTTTTTTGAAGAGTACTGGGTTTCGAGAAATATTCAACTATATATCCAGGAAAGTTGACCAATAGTTTGGCTACAGGGGAGAGCGGTGCCATACCAACCTCGTGGTCCCATACGTATTAACTTCCGCTTTTGACAAATAATACCTCTACAAAGCACAACTTTGAACTCAACCAAAAATTACTTTTGGTACTTTTATGGCTTTTACCATTTGGGCGGTCGGTATGGGAATATAATAGAATTTTCAGTTGAGAAAAAAAAATAAATTGCTCCCGAATAAATCATAGGTTGAAGTTTTTTTTATACTCGAAGTGCAAGCTTCTTCATCTTTGAATCAAGATTAAAATTGTAATTTTGAATTTAACAAAAATAAAAAAAAATAAAATAACTTGCTTCCCATCAAGAACATGGTTTCAAAACTTTAGACGGCGACAAAAAGTTATACATTGAGTTTATGGAAAAAATAACAACTTTCATTTGTTGTGGCCTTGAGGTTCTTTTATTTAAAAAAAAAGGTCTAAAAAACCCATTATAACAAAAAACCTTTGTCATAATCTGTATTGTAATTCATCTGATTTTTTGAGCCAATAATGTCATTTGTGTAAATATGATATTTATGACCTTTATAATAACAGATTTGTTATTATACATAAAGTAAATTGTAATTTCACAAATAATAGAAAAATTAATTTGTTTATTAGACTATGATTGATTGGATTATTTTACGTTCAGAAACTCAATTTTTTCCATTATTTTACGATAAATTGAAAAATTAAATTTAAATTCTTGTGTTATTTATTAGGCAATCGTGAGACCTGCGACATCGAGGGCGAGGATTTCACAGTGAACAAAATTCCAAATACTAGATGCTTCAACTGCATTTGCAAGGTAGAGTCAAAGACAAGGTACCAAATTTAATAAAATGTCATGTTTTTCGATATTTTATTATATAAATGTTTTTCGGTTTTCAGAACGGCTTTGTAGAATGTTTGAAACGTCAGTGTCCAAGTATAGAAGGTTGCTATACTCTTCTGAATCCACGCAACGATGAATGCTGTCAGATGTGCAAGGGTACGTTATTTCGTTCTAATTGTTAGTTTTCTTAATCTTGTAACGTGCCGATTTTCGCTGAAGATTTTATAACTTTTAATTATCTTATGGAATGCTTCAGTCGAGCCAGGGTCAGGTTTTAAAGATAATTAATAAAAAATCGAACAACTTTGTTTTACTGAAAAATATAACAATAATGTTTTTTCCTATAATTGACATATCTAATGATGTGAGTTTAATGAAATAACAAGAAAAGGTGTAAAAAGAAACTATGTGTGGTTGATTTTGTTGTTTGTGTGAAGTTGAGTGAATGTGTCCTGTAATCATAGATTTTAAATTTGTCAAAGAAAGTACAATTTGATAGATTCGTGAACAAAATTAGACATACAGGTGATTTGGCGGAATACATTATTTAACGTTTCAGTTTTCTTACTTCAACGGTTTTAACAGTACGGGGAGGACTGATAGGAAAAATAGTGAAAGTTTCGGTTGTATAAATCTCTAGTGCGTTTTTGTAGATAATATTTGTAGGTGCTTCTATTAAATATTATCCCTCGGTTTAAATAGTAGTACTAAATATTTAAATATTTAGTACTACTAAATTTCAAAAATTTTAAAAATTATCCAAATTTTTTAATTTTTATCTAAAATGGCAAGCCAACGAACTTAACCTTTATTTTAGGACACTAAAAGACAATCCAATCTGTCAATTCTTTCGAAAGTTATGGTGCTAACAAACTAAAATCTACAGATATACAGACAGACAGCATATAGAAAGACAGACAAACATATTGGTAAAAACATGTTTTTCGGGTTCAGGGGATCACAAAACATGGGCATTTGGCAAAAAATGGGGGTTCAAATTTTACACAAAACTAATACAATCTCTGATGAGAATGTAAAAAAAATATTAACTTCTTAATGCGTCCTCTACGAGGAAGCAAAGTGCTCATTCCATGAGCACAAAAGTTGATACAACTTCACAGCTAATTTAAAAAGATTTCGAGAGATTTTTCTGATATTTAGATGATTTTATGAGACTTTTAAAGGATTTCGTGGAATTTCAAAAGGTTTCTAGGAATTTTTAGAGACTTTTGCTAATTTTAAAAGAGATTAATGATTTTGAAGGTTTTTATGTACATTTTTAACGATTTTAAAGTGATTTTTACGAAATTTAAGAGATTTTTAGGATATTAAAACGATTTTGTGGAATTTTATGAGATTTTAGGATATTTCGTTAAATTTTAAGGGATTTTAAGAGTATTTTAGGAGTTTTATGAGGTTGTAAGGAATTTTAAATATTATCCTGAAATTTTAAGGAATTTTATGAGATTTCATATAATTTAAACTGATTTCGAGAAATTTTTCTGATATTTAAATTATTTTGTGAGACTTTTAAAAGATTTCATGGAATTTGATAAGATTTCTATTTAATTTTGTTAAGACTGTTGCAGAAAAGTCGAAAAAATGGTGAAATTTGAGAGTACACTCTAACCTGCAGGGCAAATTTCGTCGACTTTTTGAGGCCACAGGAAGGACTTTTTAAAAGTTTTTACAAATCCTGAAGGAAAAGCAGGCTCAAACTTAGGGGACTTAGTGATTCGATTTTTGATTAGAGGAAAATATCGGCGTAATTCAATAATTTTACCTTGTGTATTTAACTTGTGTGTGTCCCACATACACATTGACAGCAATGGACAAAATGGCCGGCGTCGTTGAATATACCAGGTGACACCAGGTAACATTATTGAATTACGCCGATATTTTCCTGTTATCAAAAATCGAAACACCAAGTCCCCTAAGTTTAAGCCATTTTTCCCTACAGGACTTGAAAAAACTTTTAAAAAGTCCTTCCTGTGGCCTCAAAAAGTCGACGAAATTTGCCCTGCAGGTTAGAGTGTACTCTCAAATTTCACCATTTTTTCAACTTTCCTGCAACAGCCTTAAGGGCGTTGCCCTTAAGTAAAAACGCTACGAATAATACTTAGTATTATCACCGGAACATAGGATGAATCCTACAAATAATACAAACAACTACCCGCAAGCATCGAGTACCGGTATGCAAGCGGAAGGTGTCAGCGTGCCCCCTTAACGAGGACGCGGCAACGCGACACGTCGCGGTTCGAGAGGGAGAGGAAACCGTGGGCAACGAGAAACGTCTCAGCAAGAGACGAGACTGTCTAATGCGCCCCAACCCGTCCCACCAACGATACCCAAGCCAACGAAGCCAGGTCAAAAACAGTCACCCCTGATTAATGACCCGCTCTATTTGGATGTCTTCGTTATCGACGGAGACAAGGGTTTCGTAGAGGAAGTGGGGATCAAATCCTTTTAACCCTGCTTTGATAGCTACGTCTCACTTAGTGAGTGTACCTATACGCAAGAGTCTGCTGTGGATAAGCAATTCCAACGTCACGTGTCCCCTGCGATGTATAACTATTACAACTGCATCGCCGCACACATGAGAGTTGCATCCCTGCGGCGCGACGTGGGCAAAGCTGTACCCGACGAAGACAACTTAATAGCCTATGCGATGTCGGATGAACCCAGTCCATGAACCAATAAACGCATTTTTGCGAGGAATCGGAGATTTTGTAGATCCTTCGGGAACACAACATAAAATCTCAATCCGACAAATACCATCACCGAACGAATACGGAGGAGTATCGGGTTTCTACGGCATGGTGTCCGACAGGACCCATGCTTTGTACGAAAACTACCTTACCCCCGGTGTGTTCGCGATGCGTATTTTGGAGGACCTCCGCTACACGGTCGGCCATCATGACGATCCGTTCTGGATCGTCAACGTTCGTCGTCGATTCTAAGTTCTGAAAGTAAAATTGTCAACAAACTGTCAAAATCTGTGGAAAGACACAAATCTATCAGGTGGATTTGAATTTTTCGTGCCAAAGGCAAAAGAGGTCAAATTTAGAGGTTTTTGGTAGAAAAAAATAAAGAGAAGAAATGAATAAGGGGCGCTTGATCACCAGTTATTCGAAAAATCACTTTAATAGTCCCAAAATAGCGTGTAATTATTTCCTGCCAGAAACGGCGGACATTTTGACATCCATGATGGAAGAAACTAAATATTGACAGCTGTGACAGTGCTCTCAAACGGGGCATCCTGCGTGCGCAGCACGTGTTGGTTTCTTGGTAGAGAAATTCTCCCATTGGTCAATTTAAGGGCGTTGGATAAATGGACTTGGAAATCCGTGAAAATAGAAATTTTCAAAAATGATTCTAGGTCCGATCCTGCGTGAGCGTATATATTTTAGAAAAATGTATGTTATAAACTCTTTTAGAAGATATTTATAGTCAGGATTATAGTTCTCAACTTCACACTTTCTTCTCTAAAGATTAATATATTTAATATAAAAGGAACATAAACTTTGTTTTACAAATTCAATCTTTACACGTCCGTATGACTCGTCTTAATCTGCAAATCGACTTCTCGACAACGCTTCGCACAGCTACTCGTCCAATTTGACTCTCTCTCTACGTACAATACACGATTTCGACTTCTCTAGTCTACGCTTAAATCGTATCTCTCTACTCGACCGTGATCTCCCTCAGCCAACCTTGAAACTCTAAGAACCCTGCATAAACATTGCCAACCTAAACCTAGTGCAACTAAAAGTCTCTAACATGTATTATGGGATATGTGGCGACAACTTACCAAATATGTTGGGTCCTGAGTAGTTCTGGGTCCTATAGAAATGAAATTCCTTTCCAGCTTCGAAGAGAAAATGAATATTTTGTCAGAAAATATTAATTTTCTGGAAAAGAGCATATGCAGACATAGCAGGCGAGTCCCAAGATAGAGACACGAAGTGTCAGATGAACTCAAGTATTTCATATTTTTTTAGGCACAAAACCAACACTAATCTAGAAAACCGTCAAACAGTCGAATTTTGAATTTCATCTTCTTTGAAATTCCAACACGAAATTCGCGATTCATTTCGAAACAAAGCTGTCATTTGTATTCTAAATCTCCAAAACACGAGTATGAAAGGTTAACAGGATTGAGAAGGACAATAAGCAGACAGCGCCGTAAATATACGCAGAGCGGCAGCGGACACTTTTTGTACTTAGCACAGAATCTTAGAACAGATTAAAACCCCTAAAGAAGTGCGTTTATTGTGGAAATGTATTATCCTTCTAATAATTTCGACATCCATGTATATTGCAAGTAGGTATACTCGAATTACTGTCTGGGTATCCTAACCCCGTTATTGTTGCGCCCCTGGGATCTAAGTTTTTCTACATGAGAAATTTTCAAATTCCATCAGCCTTAAGGGCATGTCAGACTTACCCGATCCCTATCTTACCGACATTTTTTGTCTGCAACGTTATGTCTACATTTATTGAGATATCAAATTGAAAATTCCTAAAATTGATGTTAAAGCATTAAGGTATGTTTATCTGGTCCTACATATTGACATTTATAAAAAAAAACTTTCTTTTAACAAAATTTTTTTTATTTTTACAAAAATTTAAGATCAGATAAACGTACCTTATTGCTTTAGCATCAATTTTAGAAATTTTCAATTTGATATCTCAATAAATGTAGACGTAAAGTTACAGACAAAAAATGTCTAGGCATTTTTAGAGATTTTCGTGAATTTTAAAGTAGATTTATTATTACGACGCGAATTTCACGACCTGATGCAAAAAAAGAAAGTAATATACTTATAAAATTTTCGTCAATTAGACGATGAAAGACGACAGGTGATGAGGTAGGAGGATAAATTACCGACCGAAATTCTAGTACAAACAATTACCGCTATCGCCTCGTAAGCGCGCTGCTAAATCGACTTCCCCTGCCCTCCTACCTCATCACGTCATCTTTCATCGTCTAGTTGACGAAAATTTTATAAGTATATTCCTTTCTTTTTTCGCATCGGGTCGTAAAATTCGCGTCGTAATAATAATGTTTATTCCTTCAAAAATTTTTTACAAAGCGTTTTTTTATTTACAGTCTGTGTTGTGTCTATATAAAAAAATTCAAGTTGTGTGTTTCAAACTCACCATATCTTTTCTCATGCGTTTGAGAGGACAGGGCCGTTATAAAATGGGGGGCACCCGAAAAAATTTACAAGTTCGATTTATCCAACGCCCTTAAACTACTAGTATATTATACATGAAGATGAATGTTCAAAATTTACATATCGGTGTACACTAATAAATGCTCGTGCATTGGAACTCATCTCTAAGTTGAAAATAATGCGCCAGAAATCCTTAGCTGACCATAGGAAATACTACAGCTTGTACGAAAAATTTTATCTTAAAGGTGAGACAGAGGGAAATTTTGATTATTTCAATTCCTCTGCTATGTCTTCATCGCTGCAGAAAAAGAAAGATATTTTATACAGCTGCTGTCCGTAGTTTTGTAACGCGATCAAAATGATGACTTGAAACCTATTCAGCGACTCTGATATAAAGGATGAATTATTAGTTGGGCTTCCTGATTAAGTTAGGTCCTTTATCAGGTGTCTACTTCTAATGAATTCTTTGGTATTAACGACTAAGTGGGCATAGAGAATAAGTAGTCTTTGAAACATCATAAAAATGTTCTTTTGACGTTCACGTCCAGCCACAAAATGTTTTTTAGATGGCTCGTGTCCTGAAGTTGTTTCAAACATGTTATTTTTCTAAATATTTGACGTGCGTCGAAGAAAGAGAGGTTACTCGAAAAATGAGATTTTTCAGGATGAGCGTTCGAAGTCGACTGGATAGATGCGACTTTTAAAAGAGAAAGAAGACTCACGAAATATTCCCTCTCTACTTACTACTGCATTCTCACGCGTTTAGTGGCTACGTTGCCGTGTTTTCCCTTTCTTCCTTTTGCGGAGGTGTAGTGGTGAGTGGTGGGATGTTTTTCACGGGATCTCAAGTTCTTGAGCGGAAGCTCGATTTCTCGGGTACCAAACAACCTAATTATTAGCAATAATAACGCTCGGAAATTTTTGCTGATGGTTTCATTAAAAAGAGCAACTCAAAAACTATCGAAAACAGTAAAAACCTCGAAATAGGTTTTTTTTCGAGTAACTTCCCTTTCTTCAGTGCACGTCATATATAAAAGATTACTCGTGTAATACAAAAAAAAGACCTCTTTCACAAGTTCCAAAACTAGAATTAATGGTAAGTCTTGTGATTATAATCACCTTCCTTTATTTTTCTCTTCCTAATATCAGATTTAAATTCTTGCTTCTTGCTCAAGGTTAAAGAAAATACCAAATTCTAACTTGAGAAAACGTACTGGGTCACCTTGATAGAAGCGGTCAACTACCCACTTGTATTTTACTGAATAAATATTATGAAAGTCACTTGGTGCATTAAATTTGTCCTCTACCCAGTATCTATTTATTTCAACATAAATGAAGGAAATTTATAGAGGAAAAGGCTGTGTTACCAGTTGATAAATCATAATTCTGTTTACCTCACGTAGGTGGATTATAATATTAATAATTTTTATACCTGCATAACTTTTAATTATAAATCTTTTAAAATGACGTTAAATTTTTTCGAAAAAAAAAATATTCTGCCAAAATGAACTAAAATATTACGCAAGACGTCATTTAACCTTATATTATTTTTTTTTACCATAATGTGTAATTGAAGCAAGTTCACCAAGTAATTGCACTTGCTATTATATCTGTATCTTTATTTTTTGATTTTATGGTTAACCAATATTTTTGAAATTTGTTCGGCTTCTGATATGAAACAATGAGAAACTAGGAAAGAAAAATAGCAGGGGCCAATTTAGTGAGAACAAAATTTGAAGATATAATTACAACGCCCTAAAACGCTTTTTGGAAGTAAATATCAAAGAAAAATCATTGGAACATCCTATAGAAAAGCCTTCTGTCAAGATCAGAAACGTTCCAGAAACGTCCAATATCCCAAATTATACTTTCCGAACCTATCATGCCTATGTTTGTAGCTTAATATCTTACACGGAAAAAAATTTGGTACAGTTGCTGCACTACCTCTAGTGCTGCTGCTGCACCACAATAAAGGACGACTGTTGCGCTATTTTAGGTTAGCAACTGTACTTTTTGTGGAGTAGTTACTGTCTTCTGGCAGAGAGAGCGTTGCGCTCCTTCGATAAACGCAACTGCTATCCCTGAAGGTTCAGTAACTGCCCCACAAACGGACAGTTACTGCATATGTACAGAGAGCACCAGCTATATCTACAGGGGCAGTAACTGTACCACATTTTTTTCCGCGTAGTAACAAAAAAGTTATTCAATTTAGAAAATAGTTCATTTTTGCAAATAAAAGTGCAGTTCCAAAATAAAGGGATAAACAAGCGATATTTTTGAATGTAAAGATAAATTATCTATTTTCTCATAATTTTATTGTAAATTACTATTAAATTAATTATTTGCATACATTTGAATCACTTTTATTAAAAAATAATTATTAATAATAGAGCACAAATGCAAAAAAAATTGAATACAAAGTTCAAAAATGAATATTTTTTTGTACTTCTCCTTACTCTTTAAGGGGGTATTCTAGTCTAGAAGAATGTCGCTATCGTCTGAACTAGGGAAAAAGAAAAAAAATTTTTTCACAAAATGGCGAGTGTTGGAAAAAACATGATTTTTTGCCCTTTTTTGCAAGATTAAAAAATTTTTTTAAATAGTACAAAACAAAATTTTGACATAATCCTAGTTCGGACGATAAAGGGATATATAAAGAAGGCCCACGCCAAATTTCAAGTTAATCGATTCATTAGAACTTGAGAAATCATGCCAAACGTGTTGAAAAAAGTAGATTCGAGAAAAACGTGTTTAAAGATTTGAGCAAAGTTGCAGGCAGTTTTCACTCACATTTCGTTAATCGGCGATTCCTGCTCCATACATTGGAAACAATGTATGGAGCAACTGAAAACAAGCTCATACAATGTATCAAACAATGTATGAAACAACTGCACACAAGCTCATACGCGGCAGGACCGGCTCACTAGCTATGTCACTAAAATGGCTATAACTCTGTCAATAATCAAAATTATAAAAAATCCTTCGGGGGATATATTCTTGGAAGCCTAATCTTTGAAAATATGCAAAAAATCGATTTTTTCAAAATTCTAGACTAGAATACCCCCTTAAATATGCAAAAAATATTATCTTTTAATTGATCCAAGTGAGCATGTAACATTAAGGAACATTCTGTAGCTCATGATTTTAAGACATTCAAGCATGGCCACCGAGAAAAATGAGGGGGGGGAGATAGGTATAACATCCTGCAATCCAGGACTCCGCAGGGATCCCGCCGTCTTGAAATTTGAAACTTTCAGAAAAAAGGAAAGAGGGAAGGGGACCAGCAATAATATACAGCACCGGGGCTCGTTGTATCTCTCAACGGCCCTGCTTTCAAGCAGTTTCAATCAATTCCTCATAATTTTCAACTCTGTTGTTTCCTAGAAAACCATATACTACTGTTTTAAAGCTATTCCAGGCTTGTTTTTAATTAGTATTGAAAATGCTACTTATACAATCAAACAAAAGCTTCAAAACTTACTTATCGACGTAAAACTGACAAAAACAAGCTTTATAAATCAAAAACCAATATTGTGGCTCTTTTTGATGAACAGAATAAGAATTAAATAATTAAAAAAATAAAAAGAAATAAGTAAAATAATCAGAACAGAAACCCCCTCAAAAAATATTTTTTGTTGATCTGTGTAATTGAATACATAAAAGGAAAGGAGTAAAAATATAATACAGAATTTATCTAAATTTCACTAAATTTTCAGGTTGTATTAAAGACGGCGTACACTATGCATCTGGAACAGAATGGACCGAACCTAATGATCCATGTCGAATTCTATTGTGTAATGCTGGCGTTATCACGAAATCTGAAATTCGCTGTTATACACCCTGTTCGAATCCGATTCCAGCTGCCCCAGGACAATGTTGCCCAACTTGTGGAGGTAAACTATTTTATTATTACAACTATATTATAGTAACTAAGCTATAACATATATATTGGTGGTAGAAATCATCAATCAAAAAAGCAATTAAGCTTCCGAAGTACATAAATTAAGTTTAAATGTCAAAATAGTAAAAATAGATCCTTCGTAAATGTAGCCGATAAAAAAAATTACACATACATACTTTTTTTAGTACAGGTATACTTTCAGTGTGCCTATATAGTCTTTTTCACAAGATAAGAAATTATCATTAAAGTTTTGAACGAACACCTTCAGACGCGACAAATTGGCTCTAGGACATTTCGACACACGGACCCTGACCAGGCTAGTACAAATATCCAGGAATGAACTAGCAATTCGTAAGAGGGTACACCTACAGTGAAAAAATGATAAATGACTGGAGGGGAAGTGTCCGACTAACACAAAGAAGAAATTAAGATGGCGGTGTAGAATAAATTTAAATTCAAATAAGAATATTTTAAATGAAAAAGTACAATGTATTAATAAAGGCAGACATTTTAAAGTCATTTTAGGTAATGTTTAGATTTTCTCAACGGAAATTAATATTTTTACGTAATAATCATTCCATTTTTATCAGAAACAACTAAACTGTATTATTTGAGGTTCTGTTTGCGTTTTCTCAACGGAAATGGATATTTTTACGTAAAAATCAAAAGTACAATGTGTTAATAAAGGCAGACATTTTAAAGTCATTTTAGGTAATGTTTAGATTTTCTCAACAGAAATGGATATTATTTATTAAAAATCATCAAATTTTTATAAAAATCAATTAAACTCCACTATTTGAGGTTATGTTTGTGTTTTCTCAACGGAAATGAAATGATTTTTACGTAAAACTATCAATTTCCGTTGAGAAAACATAAACATAACCTCAAATAGTTGAGTTTAGTTGTTTCTGAATAAAATGGAATGATTTTTACGTAAAAATATCCATTTCCGTTGAGAAAACGCAAACAGAACCTCAAATAATACAGTTTAGTTGTTTCTGATAAAAATGGAATGATTATTACGTAAAAATATTAATTTCTGTTGAGAAAATCTAAACATTACCTAAAATGACTTTAAAATGTCTGCCTTTATTAATACATTGTACTTTTTCATTTAAAATATTCTTATTTGAATTTAAATTTATTCTACACCGCCATCTTAATTTCTTCTTTGTGTTAGTCGGACACTTCCCCTCCAGTCATTTATCACTTTTTCACTGTAGGTGTACCCTCTTACGAATTGCTAGTTCATTCCTGGATATTTCTACTAGCCTGGTCAGGGTCCGTGTGTCGCAATGTCCCAGAGCCGACATATTACACTTCCATAAGATGCTAACCTTACAAAACATAAAACTACTAGTGAATAAATCCTTAAGTGCGGCTGACGTTGTTACACAAACGTTTTCCTTTATAGTCCTTATATTAGATAAGGGGTTAGATACATTTGTAAATTTAATAAAATCGATTTTATATGGCTTTAACCCAAAGCATCTGGAGCGGCCTCGCGAGGCTGAGCTTTGCACCTGCACACTCAATCTGCACATAACTCAAAAACAGTTCGTGCGATTTTAATTTTCCTTGATTTTCCTGAACCCAGCTGTCATTCCTGACAATTTGGTGCAAGAGCCGTTCAAATATCTTAAAAATTTTGAGTTATTAAACGTCAAAAAAAAACAAAAAAAACTCCAGCGAAAAAATCGTCTGTTACTCACGATACTCTGTGAAATTCGTCGTTTTTTCAGTTTTTTGACCATAGCTCAAAAACGGTTCGCCCGATTTTGATTTGTTTCAACCCGGCTGTCATTCTTGATAATTTCTTACAAGAGTCGTACAAATATTTCAAAAATTGTGGAAGTTATTAAAGGTAAAAAAACTCACTTTTTCTCAACGGAGAGATATTTTTAATTTTCACTTTATTTTTTTTTAGAACCGAAAAATTAGATTTATTAGATTTATTAGACCGATTATTTTTATTTAAGACCGATTTATTAGAGTAAAAAACAACTTTTTACTTTAGTCATCCGCCATTTAAAAAAAAATATTAAATTTTAATAAAATCTTTCCTTGAAGTACACAAGAATATTATATTTTACTAATTCCTTATGGGGTTTTTTGTTTCAAATGATTCAGTCATGAGTTACGTTACGCACCGCAGAACAAAATTTTTTTCTGGACCTCGCATATTGGCCGTAACTCAGTAGTTTATTAATGTTTGTAAATGAAAAAATTACCTTTACTGTACCTAACCCCTTTATAAAGTCCGTAGATAGTCACTTTTTCCACAATTGCGATTTTAGTTTACGTTCATTGTAGATTGTCATATCAATGGACAAGAGGCTACTGACGAAAGGACAGTTACATCAACAGAAGATCCTTGTGTTACCTGTAGATGCAACATGGGTCGACTGACGTGTACAAAATTGGCGTGTCCCGTTCTTCATTGCCCTGCTTCAAAAATTATTCACGATGCAGACGAATGTTGTCCACGCTGTACTGGTAAGAATTTAAGGTACATTTTTTTAATTTTGAGGACACGTGATGAATTGTGCCATGAAAAATTTCAGATGTTTCGTTAAATAAGACCGATAGAATAATTTGTGGTCAATACCCAGGAAACAAGAAACGATTGAACTGGAGCGCCTTGAAATGTGTATCTTAAAATAAAAAAATTAATGTAAATATTTAAATTAAAATATTTAAATTGTAATAAAATTTACATACATATTTTAGTAAAATGCAAGTTTATGTAAATAATAAATTTTTCAATAAATTATAATAAATTAAATAAATATATGTAAACTGTAGTGTTTACATCTGTGCAAATTTTTCAATTAAAAAATTAAGAAACCACCGTAATTATATAAAAGGCGGAAATTGTCTTTAAAAAAGATAAATTTGTGAGTGGATATTTTTTTAAACTTAGGTAAATGAACATAATACATTTGTAAGATCAAAAATACTTAATTTTTTATTTTCAATAAGTCACAAAAAGTAATGCACCATTAACCAAATTCTATGACATTCGGAGGTTTATAAACGAATGTTTTGTCTTCAAATTCTAATAAAATAATTTTAGAAATGAAATGAAATAGAATTGAATTTAGAAATGAATTACTACAAATTGAAGAATACGCTGTAGATCTTGAAAATGAGGGAATACATGAGTCTGATGAAGCGAGAGGTGAGGAAAGTGAAAAAGAAAAAATTGAAATAGAAATCAACGAAAGCTGAATAAATTTTGATTGAAGAAAAATAGTCTTGGATCATTTGAATATCCCTAATCCCTATTAATCAAATAACGATACTAATCGTCTAATATTTAATTTTATTGATTAATATTTAATTTATTATTATTAATATTAAATATTATTAATAATAATATCTTATTTATTAATTTATTAATATTTAATTTTTAATCGTCTAATATTTACTAACAGTTAATTGAATATCCCTAATCCCTATTAATCAAATAATCGATACTGTAGTGATCAAATTTAAAAAATTAAGGTTTTCTTCTTTCTGGTTTGTAATTTTCATTTGTGAATAGTATTATAACGATTAACCGTTGTTTTTCAATCGGTAACGAAATATTTTTGGTGAATCGTAAAATAACCACTTCTCCGATTCATTGGCACTTCTAACCTATCATCAGCAATCTGTCATTCCAGTTTAAGATACACATTTCATACGAACTGAAATACGATTGAAACGTGGTCAATCGTTTCTTGTTTCCTGGGTAGTTTATTAACAAATACATTTACGAAATTGTACATATTTGCGGCTTCGGCTTTTGCACATCGCAAAAAGTCAAGCTAGATCTTAAACTCGTAACATTTTATTGTACCATAACTTTATTCAACTTTTTACCAGGAAAAAAATATACCTTTTAATAAATATTTGTACTCTATTGCATAAAAACTATCAAAAGTGTCAGCTCTGTAATTGTCCCAAATGAAAATATTGTAACCAAATCCATAAAATTTATTTCACTAAGTTTATATTAGGTACTTTGAAACTTTTATATTTTTTTAACTAATTCAAGTATATAATTGAGTGCTACAATGTTACAGAATAAATGACTTTTAAAATTTCTAAATAAAGCGATGCACTTTGTTTATCATATTTTCTCACGATTTTCAAATCTAGCTGAACCTTTAAGCGCCATTTACTGACATTATTTCGAAGAATTACTCTCAAACTATATCAAAAAATGTCTCGAAAAAATAACGCAGATGATAAAAATGATAAACCTACAATCCAGATAAAAAGTATGGAATATAACTCTCAAATCTAAGAAGGGACCAAAAAAAAATCTAAAAATATTGATACCTCATCAGTTTGATAAAAAAAAAAACTTCGTATGAAAAAGAAATCGAAAAATGAGCGCGCCTACGACGTGCGGGGGATCGGATATGGTCCGATCGTCGTACTTCGCGCACCGTGCGCTTATGCCCTTCGTGAAGCTTGCGCCTTACGGGACGCTTGTACCTATATGTTTTATTTAAATTTAATTAAATTGAATTACAGCTTTCAATGCAAAAAGCAACTAATTTACTTAAGATTCTATCGACCTTAAGGAGCACATTATCATCAGGGCACTCGCGCTTCACGCTCGGCTCTGTTTAACAATATTTTTCATGATTAAAACGAAAACTACTTATCCTATTGAAAAATGGTCAAAGGAGAACTTGTAGATCTTTTTAAGGTCACTAATTATGTTTCTTATCATTTTCTCTGTATCTCGCGTTATTTGGCTCAAAATCTGAATTTTAGATTTTTTAAGGAAATTCAAAAAGTTATTATGCCTATCCTATAGAGTATTCAAAAAGAAATATTTTTCATCTTTAGACTTCTTTTCATATCGTTCATATCACCATATATGTAGCTCATCTACTCTAAAATAGTGTTATAACCTTCAGAAAAATAACTTTTTACATTCTTATGAGAGAATGTATTAGATTTGTGTAAAATTTGACCCCCCAGTTTTCATCAATGTCCACGTTTTGGGACCCCCTGAACCCGCAAAACATGTTTTTACGAATGTGTCTGTCCGTCTATATGTCTGTTTGTATGTCTGTCTATAGATTTTATTTTGTTAGCACGATAACTTTCGAAAGAATTAACCGATTGGATTGTCCTTTGGTATACTCTTTTAGTGTCCTAAAATAAAGGTCAAGTTCGTTGGCTAGCTATTTTGGATAAAAATTCAAGAAGTTGGAGCATTTAAAAAATTTTTGAAACCACTTTTTTTTAATTTAAAAATTCTAATGACGGATGTTCGTAGTGTTGGCTTCCTGCTAGAGAAATTCTCCCATTGGTCAATTTAATTCGATTTTGAATCGCGCACCAGACTACAGTCAATTGCAAAATATCTCTAGCAGGAATCAATATTTAGTTTCTTCCATCATGGAAGTCAAAATGTCCGCCGTTTCTGACAGGAAATAATTACACGCTATTTTGGGACTATAAAAGTGAGTATTCGACAAACTTATCATTAAGCGTCCCTTATTCATTTCTTCTCTCTATTTATTTCTATCTAAAACGTATAAATTCTCCCTCTTTTGCCTTTGGCTGGAAAAATTCAAGTCCACATGATAGCTTTATTTCTTTCCACAGATTTTGACAGTTTGTTGACAGTTTTTACTTTCAGATTCCATCGAACTTAACTTCTTCAAAAATTCGAAAATCTAGTTGTAAATAATCTTTTCAACAAAAAATTAAGCTATAATTTATTCATCGCTTTATTTTTTTGTAAATTTACTAAGTAGCAATATAGATTTAAAAATACTTTTACAAAAAATGAAAATTGTTGAATAAAATATTTCCAGATATTCAATAGTTTTTTCATAAAAAAATAAACCTTTTCCTGTCAACTTATACCATATACAATAATTTTACAATTCTTAAAAGTATAATTAATTTTACTTGTTTTGTGAAACTTGCTCTACCGACCCGTACCACCAAATAAGTATAAGATTATTAGTTGTCTTATTAGTATTTTATTAAGGTTGTAATTAGTCATTTACCCAGTAAGTATATGCAGAAGTTGTACTTTTAATTAAGGGCTTGTTCTCCACTTTTTTAACAGTAGTGAAGTTCATTATCAAATCCCTGTAGAAGAATTTTTTCAAAGTATTGTTCAAGGCTCTGCGAAGTGCAATATATCCTTGCTTGTGGTGAAATGAAGACTGGTTTTCTGTAAGATTAAGAAATTATGTTTTTAAGAAAGATATTTAAATTGTATAAAATGCAAAAAAGCGAAAAATTAAGAAAACGAAGGCAAATTGTAACAAATGTATAAAGAAGAAAAATTTACGAATCGATGACAGCATTCTTCATCTGTTGCAACCCGTCCATCATATAATTGAAAATGCTCCAGATTTTTTAGTGGCAGCTTAAGGGCATGTATTACTTATTCGATCCCTACCTTACCGACATTTTTACATTCTCATCAGAGAGAATATATTAGATTTGTGTAAAATCTGACCCCCCCAGTTTTCATCAAATGTCCACGTTTTGGGACCCCCTGAACCCGAAAAACATGTTTTTACGAATGTGTCCGTCTATCTATCTGTAGATTTTAGTTTGTTAGCACGATAACTTTCGAAAGAATTGACCAATTGGATTGTCCTTTGGTATACTCTTTTAGTGTCCTAAAATGAAGGTCAAGTTCTTTGGCCAGGAATTTTGAATAAAAATTTAAAAAGTTGGAGCATTTTGAAAATTTTTGAAACCACTTTTTTTTTAATTTAAAAATTCTAATGACGGATATTCGTAGTACTCAAAAAGACGAACAATTTTTTTTATGACTTTCTTGGAAAAAAAAAATTGAAAGACTTATAATATTTTGAAAATCCAAAAAAATGAAATAAAACGTGAATTAGAAGCCAAACAACGCATGATATGAAAAGAAGTCTAAAGATGAAAAATATTTCTTTTTGAATACTCTATAGGATAGGCATAATACCTTTTTGAATTTCCTTAAAAAATCTAAAATTCAGATTTTGAGCCAAATAACGCGAGATACAGAGAAAATGATAACAAACATAATTAGTGGCCTTAAAAAGATCTACAAGTTCTCCTTTGACCATTTTGCAATAGGATAAGTAGTTTTCGTTTTAATCATGAAAAATATTGTTAAACAGAACCGAGCGTGAAGCGCGAGTGCCCTGATGAGAATGTGCTCCTTAAGGTCGATAGAATCTTAAATAAATTAGTTGCTTTTTGCATTGAAAGCTGTAATTTAATGTAATTAAATTTAAATGAAACGTATAGATACAAACGTCCTGTAAGGTGCAAGCTTTACGAAGGGCACATGCGCGCGAAGCGCGACGACCGACCTATAGTCGACCTCCCACGCGCCATAGGCGCGCTCATTTTAGCGAGCGAAGTGCGCGAGGAGAAGGTGCCCGTGAAGCGGACAAATTTTTTGTTTTAATCAACAAATGAATTATTAGAGTTATAATTAAATTGTTAAAATACTTGTAGTTTATTTATCAAAATTTTGAACTCCTCTTGTGTAAAGTTTATTTTAAATAAATTATAGTTTTGTATTTACTTTATAAATCAGCAAATATTGGAAAAATTAAGTTTATTAATCCACATTTTATATAAAAACATGTACTTGAATTTGAAATTATTTATCAACCTTTGATAATTTCATTTTCATACACAGTACATTTAATAGTACTGTTTTGTTTCGAGTGGTTTTGCCAGAAACGGTTCAACCACTTAGTTAAGAAATTTATTTTATGTATTTTAGAATTCAAATTATTTGTACGTGAGAATTAAGATGATTAAACACTGAATTTATGAACTAAAATTAAATTACATGATAGGATAACGTTCAATAAAAACAAATCACTTTAGAGAAAAAGCCTACGAGAGGCATAAAAAACCCTTTTATTGAAAATAAACACTTGATTGATTTTTCTCGCGGAATAATCCACATCACATGAATTATTCACACTTTCTCGCGTGACAATCCACGAAGATGAATTCTACGTAGAATTCATCACAGAGTCTTGTAACACTTTACTAAATTGAATGATCTTATTTTAAATGATGAAAACAAAGAATTAAGAATGAAAATTGAACACAAAGAAAATACGAGAACCAGTGTTGGCATCACACACGTGGTCGAACTCAAACTTGGGTAAAGAGTAGTCCTACTAGGTACAACTTTAGAGGAAAAATATTTTTTCGATTGGATAAAAATTTACCGAGATAGAGGAGGGGGAATTTTTCGAATTTTTTCGATTTTTTGCGGTTTCGTGCTATTTCGAAGGTATGAAGTTCCTTTCCTATGAAATATAAAAAATGTAATCTCACATGTTTTTGATAGCTTTTTTCCTGGTATATCGAATGTTTATAACTGGCCTTCTCGCTCGGCGGAATTTCTTTAGACTCATTTATCGTATCAATTATGAATATTTATTATTTATTAAACTGTTCTCTGCATTGTACAGGGTTGAGACTGTCATTCAAGTTTTCTAATACCTGCATTACAGTCATTGTAGGGACGTAATATTAAAGAAATAAATTTGTATCTAATAAATATATTGTAATACATGGAAATAGTCTTCTTCTTTAAGGGCATGTGTTACTTACCCCATGAGCAAGTTTTTAAACCCAAGTTTTTTTCTACAATTTGTACATTTTCAAACATATTTCAGTCAACATCTGTCAAAAACGTGAACACGGACGGATGTTGACTAACATTTTTTTGAAAATGTAAAAATTGTAGAATAAAACCCGGGTTTATAAACTTGCTCATATGGTAAGTAAAACATGCCCTTAATATTATGTATAATGCAGGCATTAGAAAACTTTAATGACTATTTCAACCCTGTAAAATGCAGAGAGCATTTTAATAAATATTCAGAATTGATACGATAAATGAGTCCAAAGAAGTTCCGCCGAGCGTGAAGCCCATTAGTCTCGAGCGTCATCGGCGCGGCGTTTTACTCTTTATGTAATTTTTCGAAAACAACAACAAACGGTAAGATAAAATTTACAGCATCGAAAGATAAAGTCTTAAGCATTATTCAAAACAACATGCCTTTTTTCTGCAAGTCAAAACTATTTTGAGTTTCAAAAAAATCGGTCCAATTTTCAAGTTTTTTAAAAATGATTATAACCATTCGATAGACCAGGAAAAAAGCTATCAAAAATATGTGTGACAAAATTTTGTATATTCCACAGGAAAGGACCCATAAAAGATGGAATAAAATTTTAAGAAATTCCCCTATCTCGGTAAATTTTTTTGCAATCGAAAAAATCTTTTTCCTCTAAAGTTTTACCTAGTAAGACTATACTTTACCCAAGTTTGAGTTCGATCAGACAAAGTCGAATTCTGAAGGTGGTACACTTAATAAATAATGTCCCATATATACATATATTGTATACATTAACGGTTAAAATTATCATTTTATTAATATAATTTATGCACAAGAATGTGGACGGAAAGAAAATTACCGAAACAAGTAAGCTCACTCGTCCGCGGTCGGCGTTGATGTAATTGAAACAACAAATGACACTGAGCGAGCGCGCGCACGGCCATGTAAATAGACCATAAGCAGCGACACAAATTAAAAGGAGCAAAAATGGGCATACTTAAGCTGAAGTACACATCCTAAGGTAGACATTCATTTATTTCAGAACTCAATTAGTTGCGTTATGTCGGATTATGAACAATCGCAAGAAGGTGCTTTGCTGAAAACTCTTGTTTTGATTTACTAATAATGAGATTGTATTTGACTGCAATTAAAAATTACAAATTGAACTGTTTTCTTACTAATTTAAAACCTCGGTGAATTAAATAAATCGAGGTAGGAGGTTAGAAATCAATTTCTTAACATCAAAAATTGTATTTCCCTAACGTCAGTAATACTACGAATTGTAATAAGATTTTCTACGTTGTGCCTGAATCATCGAAACAAAAACTGATCAATCAACATATAATTATCGTCAATAGTACTTCAATTAGTCCTGAATTGAGTACTTTAATACATTTTTTCGAATTCAAGAATCGAATTTTCGCCACAAAACCGGGTCTCCTAGCCCACTGTGCATAGGTAAAAAAAGATTCATAACAGGGCGAACAAGACTTTTTTTTTCCCTCTTCTGAGTTTTTTTTGCCCTGTTCTGAATCTTTTTTTTACCTATGACGATTTTTTTACTCTGTTATTAGATTTTTTTCCGCTGTTTTGTTTAGCGGTTTAAAAACAGCAACGTCCAGTCTACTTTACACATTAGAAAACTTACGCTTTTTAGACATTTATTGAAGAAAAGAACATATGCACCATTTTTCAAAGATTTAATAAAAGTAATGCCTCATTTTTGTAAATAATGTACTTTTAAAGAAAAAATACTGTACTGCGCAAAAAAGGAAATTAAAAATTTTATGATTTTAGTTGCAAAAGTGTACAGTTTCGTGAATATTATTCATATAGAATCTAAATATGTAACCTCGGAACCCATTTCTCTTTTAGGATAAATTCTTACAGTAGGACATTTTAACTTTACAATTTTTCTGTTTATTCGGTTCTGCCTAGTGTACAATGTACAGTTGTACAGTGTACAACTTTTAAAAAATAAAATTAATTAAAGTTAAATTCTTTATTAACACATACTAAATATTAGGCGTATTTTTAATGGAAGATTATATAAAATTAAACTAGTTAGTTAATTAGCTTTATCGGGCGAGGTGCCTCACCTCGGGAGGCCTTACAGACGCTCAGGCTGTAAGCTCATTGTGCCAATACCCTTATACATATACTCAAGATAATACTCCGAATTTGATGCTTTCTTCGGATTGGTTGGTTGATTTCTGCGGGTTGCAGGGCCCTCCCGAGAGAGCCTCAACAACACGAGACCAGGCCTACCCATCGGCTCCAGTGGGAGAAAAAGTGCTTATTTTGCTGAGAACATTATTTGACTTGATTTTATTATGAAAGAATGTGTTATTATGTGTGAAAAAATTAAATGGGTATTTGTGAGCACATTTTTCGGGGGTGGTTATTTGTACCTCCAAAACGATTTTTTTTTAAGAAAAAAAAACGCGCTCTAAAATTTATTTAAAACGACGTTTTTAACAACACTTTTAGTTCACGTAAAAGAGAATTTAATACTAAGAAGAAAAAACTTTGGTTCGATTCAATAGGTGCTTTACTATTTTTGCTATCGTGTATGCCAATGTAAGAAAATCGTGAAAATATAAACTGGAGAAAACACAATTCAAAGTTGTCATTTGGGAAAAATATCAATTCCTGGTCTATATAATAGTCTAGTCTGGTCCATACTACCCTTTCAAAATTTTGTTTCACGTATACTATGAAATTTGCTGGATAAAAGGATTGAGGGTGGATGGACTGAATACGCGCCCGAGTCTGACCGAGTAATTGCACAGTTAATTGGCGCTTCTCTGCTTTCGGCTTTATTATTTTTGAAAATACTTTGAATTTGTTTCTGTAACTTAGGTAATCAAGGAAACAATTTTTTTCTCATAAAATGCTTTTGAAAAATGACATACTTACATTTTCTCTAGATACAATTCAAGATTGAGATTGAGAGGCGGTAAACCGCGTATGTAATTATAGTACATTCTTTCTTCGCGTGATTTTAGCAAAGCAATAGGGATCCGCTAATGTCATACTATTTATAGGTAGTGGACAGTATCTATCACCACCGAAAGGTGCCTGCATGTTGGGCACGACTTTACACGACTCTGGGACTCACTTTCGCTTGGATGAGTGCACTCGCTGCACTTGTACAAACTCATCTATAATCTGTACGAAGGAAACTTGTCCTGTGCTGGAATGTATCAGTGAATACCAAGCCAAGCTTCCAGGACGTTGTTGCCCTCAATGTCCGTTGATTGAAGAAAGTCGTGCATCTTGCAGTTACGGTGGTAAAACTTACGGGGCAAGTATATTATAATCCATGGAATAACTTTGAGCTAACGTGAATACAGATAATCTTGTTATTGATCATTCCTAGGTGAAAAAAATGTATAAAAATAATATGTTATATTACTTATACATGAATCACATAATTTATAAATTATATATAAAATATATGGGGCATTATTCCTCAAGTGTACCACCCTCAGAATTCGACTTCGTCTGATCGAACTCAAACTTGGGTAAAGTATAGTCCTACTAAGTACAACTTTAGAGGAAAAAGATTTTTTCGATTGGATAAAAATTTACCGAGATAGGGGAGGGGGAATTTTTCGAATTTTTTCGATTTTTTGCGGTTTCGTGCTATTTCGAAGGTATGAAGTTCCTTTCCTATGAAATATAAAAAATGTTATCTCACATGTTTTTGATAGCTTTTTTCCTGGTATATCGAATGTTTATAACTGGCCGTCTCGCTCGGCGGAATTTCTTTAGACTCATTTATCGTATCAATTATGAATATTTATTATTTATTAAACTGTTCTCTGCATTGTACAGGGTTGAGACTGTCATTCAAGTTTTCTAATACCTGCATTACAGTCATTTTAGGGACGTAATATTAAGGAAATAAATTTCTATCTAATAAATATACTGTAATACGTGGAAATAGTCTTTTTCCTTAATATTACGTCCCTACAATGACTGTTATGCAGGTATTAGAAAACTTGAATCACAGTCTCAACCCTGTACAATGCAGAGAACAGTTTAAGAAATAATAAATATTCATAATTAATACGATAAATGAGTCCAAAGAAATTCCGCCGAGCGAGAAGGCCAGTTATAAACATTCGATATACCAGGAAAAAAGCTATCAAAAACATGTGGGATAAAATTTTTTATATTCCATAGGAAAGTAACTTCATACCTTCGAAATAGCACGAAACCGCAAAAAATCGAAAAAATTCGAAAAATTCCCCCTCCCCTATCTCGGTAAATTTTTATCCAATCGAAAAAATCTTTTTCCTCTAAAGTTGTACCTAGTAGGACTATACTTTACCCAAGTTTGAGTTCGATCAGACAAACTCGAATACAGAGGGCTGAACACTTGAGGAATAATGCCCCATATATAACTTTTTTACCTGGATGAATTAAAAATCAGCACTTAGAGTCTTAAGATGAGGTTTAAACGTTTTAATTTCTCCTAGGCAGGATGGCGAGTCTTGGAAGCTTGATCCCTGCAAGGCATGCGCATGCATGCAGGGCAAAGTGCGCTGTGCTATGACGATTTGTCCATCTTTGAATAGCCCTTGCCCACCAAACTCACGATTAGAACATCCAGAGGGTCAATGTTGTCCACGATGTATCGAAAGTAAGTAATTGTTACAATTATATACGCCCTCATTGACCCTTTCATAGATCACTTCACCCCCCCCCCCACTCTTCTTGATCTTTTTTTAATTAATTGTAAAATAAAAATTTTTATTTCAAAACCATATGAACGATGACAGAATGAAAAATAAAAGGGAAAGCGGCATTGTTTTATGCGTGAATGGTAAATTTAGAATAAAAGGTAGGGAAAGATAGAATAATTAATGTCACCTATATTTGGGAGCGAACCCAACTTCTAAGGAAATAAACAATTGTGGGAACTGAAATCGAGATTCCAGTATACATAACTTTTCAGTAACTAGAAAATTAAAGCTCCGCACAAAAAGCAATGGATTATGTACCTTTATTGTAACCTTACAGTCTTGAGTTGCCGCATCTAATATGCATGCACATTTTACCAAATTTATCAATGCTTCTAAACAGGTGATGGCGTGTGCACCGTGTTTGGCGACCCGCATTACCGAACTTTCGATGGAAAATTCTTTAGTTTCAAGGGCGCTTGCAAGTACCAGCTGACGAGTGATTGTGTAGCTCAAAGTTTCAGTATACGAGTGACCAATGACGCTAGGTCCACGAGATCTTCCGCTTGGACTAAAACAATAGCTTTAAAGGTTTGTTATGCAACTCATTTTCATCATATATTAATGCATGATTTTTTAAATCAAGTTTTTGTGGAACGTAGGGTTTCTAATTTTTTTCAGATAGGAGATATGAAAGTAAACCTAGGCCAGAGAATGAGGGTAAAGGTGAACGGAAAAAGAATCGACGTTCCCTACCGTATACCAAAGTTGTTATATATTAACAAAACGGAGGACAGTATTCAAGTCAGTACAGATATCGGCATTAGTATCCTTTGGGATGGCATTAGCTTTGTAGAGATTTCAGCTCCAACTTCCTATCGGGGGCGACTCTGTGGCCTTTGTGGCAATTTTAATTCTCTTCCCAAAGATGATTTCACTACACCTCGTGGCAGAATCCTTCAGGACTCGCATCCTTTTGGACAATCCTGGGCTGTTGGCGGGAAAAAATTGTGCTCAAGGAAACCACCTTACAGTTCTGATAGAGAACATCGTTGTAGAGGCAGGAGAGATCGGAGGTTTGTACTTAGGCATTAAATTCAAGATGCTGTTCAATCTCCGAGTATAGCCGTTTTTGGAAAAGTAGAGGAGTATGATTCTGATAATCAACGTTCCCACACTCCTAGCGCAATCTACTCAGAGAGTATTATATATATTGTCTTCATATATATTCTCAAGTCACGATCAAGGGCCCTGAGTGGGGATAGTGCTTATGTGAGAAATAAGGGGAAGCTGCATTACTTGGAATGGCAAAATAGCACTACTCGGAGATTGAACTTTATTTTTACTCTTTTTATAAACAATCTAAAAATACATTCAAAAGCGACCCAAATCGAAGTAATTATGTCGAATCTTATGTAGAGTGAGCTTGAATTCGGAAAAAACTTCATTAGAAATTTGCATTTAGTTTCCTACATATAATGTAATGTAATATATTATTCAAGCGAGGTGACACACCCTTGAAAGCGTTAGATACTCAAGCTAAAAGTCCATTGTCCCATTCGCTTACTTAGACGATAACTAACTACTTATTCAAGACCTCCGTAGGAAGCCTAGAAGTTTATCAGCCGGCAATGCCCTAATTTCCTCTGGTTCCAACATAGTTGACCCGAGGGTTTGACTTCTGAGCCCAGAAAAATACGAAAATGTGTACGTGCGTTTCATCGCCCGTTTTACATATGTTACAAGTGGTTGTGGGTACCGGCTCCATCGTATATTTATGGTAATTTAAATGGTTTTGCTCAGTGAGCATCTGAAAAATCGTCCTTACATCGTTCTTAGGCTAGTTTAGAAGAGTTCGCACTATATCCATCCTGCGGCATACGCCTATTAAGGCTCTGCGCTGTCTTTATCCCTTTATTTAAGCTCAGTGTTTGTTGACTTCCTAGACAATTCATTTTTTTATCTCCAGCTTGGTGGAACAGGGTGTCAAGCCCAGTTAGTTAGTCTGCATTTACATTTTTCTTGATTCCCATATGGCCCGAGACCCATAATAAGGCCATATTGTTCTTATTTTCAAATTGGTTTAGTGTCTTTTTGCACTCCCACACCAGAATTGAAGAGATTTATAATTTTCTTAACGCCGCACAGTGGGTAAAAATCGATAAGTTCCCTTCATAATCGTCTACAGGACGTATTTCTTAACCGATTTGAATATTTTTTTTTTTCTTTTGAAATGTTCAGCGTTCAATTTTGAAGAGAATTGTGGATTTCGATTTTTTAATTTTTTCCACAGAACAACAATATATAAACAAATATAGTGACAAAATTGGCCATTTCAACATTCGGAATTTTAATCTAAAAAAAAAATATAGATAAAAACTCACCATTGCCCCTGTATTCATTGAACTGAATTAAATCAAAAAATATTTAACTTAATTATTATAAATAATTTTTATAAACAAATTCCTATGAGTGTTTGTTTTTCATGGAAAAAATTTTGTTCTTGACGCTAATTGCAAATATATTTCATAAGAGTCATATTTTGTAACAAAAAATTAGTATTAGTTAATAATTATCATTTTTATAAACATTTTTATAAAGAAATTCTTTATAATTGAGATTTTCTCACATTTAAATTTATTTTTCTGACCGAAAGTGATTCACAATTCTCTTTAGAGCCATTTATATACTTAAATATTTATAAATAAACAATATAAAATGTTAATAACAATTTAATTAAACAATTCCCCCAATCGGCCGTTTCATTTTGGAAAAAATGGGATTTTCTTCAATTATTATAATATATAATATTAGTTGCGATAACTAACCAACGAAATTAAGTAATAAATAATTTACAAGATTATTATAAACAATAAAAAAACATAAATTTACCAGGACAGTTTAACACACGAAAAATCTCTCGATTGCATACTATGCAAGATTTAATTCACAAACTCGTTGAGTCCTCAGATCTTTTCATTGCATCCTTAAAGCCTGAATGGGAAAAAGTGGAAGTTGAACTTGATCAAGAAGTAGATGAACTAATAAATAGAACAATTCGAATCCAAGAATAATTGAAGTTCTGACTCGTAATTGATTTATACTACGTTTCTTATAATAATCCCATTATTATTATAAATATCGAATATTTATTTGATTCAAATACAATTGAAGAGAAAAAAAAATTGCAAATTTAACCGATTGTGATAAAAATTGTTAATAACAATTACGCAAGTTATTATCTAGTGCTCCACATTCAATTTTGCAATCACTGTTAGCTTATTGCCGAATAATTTCAGTGGAAAACCGTCCTTTTTACAAGTGAAAATGATCAATTTTACTTTTTTTATTGTTTATAACAATCTTGTAAATTATTCATTACTTAATTTCGTTGGTTAGTTATCGCAACTAATATTATATATTGTTATTAACATTTTATATTGTTTATTTATAAAGATTTAAGTATATAAATGGCTCTAAAGAGGATTGTGAATCACTTTCGGTCAGAAAAATAAAGTTAAATGTGAGAAAATCTCAATTATAAAGAATTTCTTTATAAAAATGTTTATAAAAATGATAATTATTAACTAATACTAATTTTTTGTTACAAAATATGACTCTTATGAAATATATTTGCAATTAGCGTCAAGAAAAAAATTTTTTCCATGAAAAAAAAACACTCATAGGAATTTGTTTATAAAAATTATTTATAATAATTAAGTTAAATATTTTTTGATTTAATTCTGTTCAATGAATACAGGGGCAATGGTGAGTTTTTATCTATATTTTTTTTTTAGATTAAAATTCCAAATGTTGAAATGGCCAATTTTGTCACTATATTTGTTTATATATTGTTGTTCTGTGGAAAAAATTAAAAAATCGAAATCCATAATTCTCTTCAAAATTGAACGCTGAACATTTCAAAAGAAAAAAAAAATATTCAAATCGGTTAAGAAATACGACCTGTAGGCGATTATGAAGGGAACTTATCGATTTTTACCCACTGTATGCCGTGGTCGGAGAATACAAAAAACTGGCCAAAATTTTATGCTTTTAGTGAAATTCCATAATTATTGGTAGGATAAAGAAACCAATTACCGAAGTGGCACCAATTTTCTAGGATCGCCGGATGTTTTTTATGGTAACTAGTAAACTACAAGAAAAAGAAAAATAAAATCTAAAAACTCTAAACTAAAAACTCTAAAAAAAACTCCATATTTTTAGAAGAGAAATTCATTCCAAAATGTAATATCCGTAGCAGAGTCCCTCATGAAATTGTCTAAAATTCGCCATTTGCGTAATCTTTTAAATTGGCTGGATCAGAAATTTTAAAGCACATATTTAGTTACTTTAAAGTCATTCTTTATATTTAAATATACTGATTAAGATGAATCAGTCTTTTTTTCAAATAACTGTAATATTACAAAAAATGACTACCATTTTTAAAAATAAATCATCGGTTAATTGGGGACAGTTTTCGGCAAAGCTTCAATTCTCGATTATTCATCGCGATAAATGGGGATATTGATTTTTTCATCCATATCCCATTTGCCGATGTACTGAATATATTCGAATACCGATGATTAGGTTAAGGGGTTAGTACCAAAGTTTTTCCTTTTTTTATCAGATTATAGACATATGATTATAGATATAAAACACATTGGACCGATCGGGTTGAAATTTGGATATGTTATTCTGCACATGTGTCGCTGTCGCATGAACCAGAATAATTGAAATCCGAAAAAAATAAATACAAAATGTCTGATTTCAAAATTTTCTACCTTTTTTTAACCGTAAATTGTTTAGAAGAAGGGTGAAATATTAATCAATAATTATGATTTTAGTTCATGCGATAGCGACACATGTTTAGAATAACATATCCAATTTTCAGCCCGTTCGGTCAAATAGTTTTTTTTTGAATCATGCACGCCAGGTCAAAAAATGTTGTTTCGAGAAAATCGCTTTTAGTTTTTGATCTAAAATAATCTACATGTATCTTCTAAAATACTTTATTTACGAAAAAATGGTTTAGATAAAAGTTGACGTTGAGTTAAATTTTCAAGGTCATTTACTTTAATCGCGCGCCAAATGCACGTTCGGCGAATTCGAGATGCTTACGTTGTTTTGCGTTTGTCGATCTGTTCTCGATATTTATGACCAAAATAACGATTAATCCAACAATTCTACATATATTTATTATAAGAATTTGCACTTTTTATAAAATCAATTTTTCAAAAATGTTCTTTGGTACTAACCCCTTAAGATGGTTATGTTGACATTAGCTGACAATGAATTATTGCTTAGGTTTATCACGCCGCGAAATGCACTCGAAAAATGGTTCCAAGCCCTCGAGCGATTGGAGAATACACCTCGAGAACTGGTGTTTTCGACTCATTTCTCTTTTTCACAATTTTAGTCTTAAGTTCTAAATTTCTGAAAAAAAGTACATACAGAAATGAAAGTCCGACAAATATTCTGTCCAACTAAATACGTTTCAAATTTGTAGGAGTTTTCGTTTATAAATAAAAGGATAAATAATTTTGTAGTTGACTATTTCCTCTAAAATTGGTTCCTTTACTCTGTACTTACGTTTCGAGGTCGTTGACTATGACATTCAACTCAGACTTCCGAAATTCAAAAAGACGAATCCAAAATTATGGACAAATTTTGGGAAAAGTCACTTTTAAAATTCGTCATTCAGGAGTTTTCGATGGTAGGTATAGATTGTTCCATAGTTCCAGTTGATCATAATTTCAATTGGCTAAAAAATCAGTAAAAGATACCATAAGTTACTAAATTTTAAAAACACTGTTAAAGTAAAGACTAGAGGGGAGTTAGGTTGGCAAAAATGGCAGCGTTTTAATTCGTTAGATTCGTTGAGATTTTTTCTAATGCGCATTGCCATCTAGTATCCACTTACACCGGAGTTTTCGAATTTAGTGATTTTGTGACCAATTGAGATTATGGCCAACTGAAATTATGGACCAATCTATATCTACCTTTTCGATGTCGTTGACATGGAGAATAGACATAAGGAGACTAAACTAATCCATCGAAAAAATGCATTTCGGTCGGAAGTTCGTTGTATAAAAACTTCCCAAGTGATGGCGTGATATTCAGATAGGGAGAAATAATAATGGTCGCGCCAACCTATGAAATTAAAATTTTTTTCATGTCTGTCTCTGCTGTCAATAAACAATAGTACCAAGTTCATTTTGATTAATAAATGAAACCAAGATTAGAATTCAGTTATAAATAATACGTTATTTGTTATTATTAAATTATATAGTTACACAGGAAAATTAAATATCTGACTTACCACAATGCTTCTTAGGTTTCTTAAATTGTTGTAGAATGTTTATCAAAAAATTCTTCAAATAATGTTCTCTATATTTAAAAACTTACACAAAAATCTTTTAATTTGCACTGTTTAATATTTACATCACAAGCTTAGGCCGCGCGCTTGAGCGCGCGTGTTTCGTAACCAATAAGGTTAGCACACTACGCATGAAGTTAGCTGAAAGATAACGCGAAATGTGGAACACAATGTGAAGTTGTCTGAAATCCATGTCTTTTTAGAAAAGGATATAATGGGCCAAATAATTATTTTTATAAAATAACGTATTGCTTACACTAATTTCAGGTTATATATTTACTCATACAAACGGCGGCCATTATTAATTCTCCCTATGCGAATATCACGCCGTCAGTCGTGATCAACATTTAGTGAAGTCAATGTACAGGAGTTTGGTCTCCTTATGTCTATTCTCCATGGTCGTTGATTACGATACTAAAATCAGATTTTCAAAATTCAAAATGGCGGGCGAATAGGTTAAAGTTGCAGTAAAATTATTTTTCTTGAAACTTGGTATTTGGGCGGCAAAATACAGGTTTACCCTAGGGTGGGTTGAGTGATAATCAATACACTCTTTACCTCGATACCTGGTCGGTTATGAGCCGGCGAAACCTTTGGCCAGGTGTACGGCTATAGTTGCGCCTGCTAGTCGTACACCTGGTGGAATTTGCGATAAGGTGTCTTATGTCATATGATGTCTATGTCGGTTTCCCCTAGGTCAGCCCAGGATAGGTTAGTTATGAACCGACGTACCTTTTTTCTAGGTGTAGGGCGATAGTTGCGCCTGCTAGGCACACACCTAGTGGAGTTTACCGGTAGATATATGTATATATATATATATATATATGGATGATTCTCCACAAATAGCGCACTTTTGTGTCTCGGACTTCTAGTAACTAAAATAAGAGATGTTTCTTTACTTGGCTAACTTCTTCACTTTAGGACAATACAATACCTCCGTAAGAAAAAATCAAGTCATATCATCGTATGTCTTAAAAAAAATGCTGCCAAATACTTGAAAAATGCCGTTTTGGGATGTCTCCACATGTACGATACATGTCTGATACATTAGTAGAGGAAAATTTCACGTGTTTCCCTAGATGTTTTCAATGGCTACGGTAACCGAATCTATCATAATTTTCATCAAGTTCTGATCATTTTTTAGATCTTATCTTTTCACAATATCTAGAACGAAAGCCACAATACTCATTCGTCGAAACGCCATAACAAAAAATTAATAACTTTTTTTGCAAAGTGCAAAAATTTGACGGAAAATAAGGCGTATTTTTATTAGTACCAGTTACCGTACCTGACAAGTACTTTCATATTTCATAATAAAAATCAATGAAAAAACAACAATTCCGTGTAGCATATAAAACAGAAGTTTTTATCAGAAGGATTTATTGATTACTTTTGTTTTCAAAGAGTAAAACGTAATTTTATATGGTTTTCAAATAATTTTATTGAAAATGAATTCAAATTCAGAATAAAAATTTTTCTACTTACTATTGCAATTGGGATTACAATTTAGAATAATAATCTTAAAACTAAAAAAAAAAAAATTATTTCTAATTTGAAAAAAAATTAAATTATGGAAAAACTTTCCATTTTTTATGCAAAACTATTCTTCCCTGCCATCTTACGTTTAATGTGTTAATATTTTACCGTACAGTTTTACTTTACATACACTTAGAAGAAATCATACGGAAAATCAAAAATTGAAAACGTTTTTATCTGCTACACGTCCTTCAAGTTAGAATTAAGGGCATTGGATAAACCAACTTGGAAACTCATGAAAATAAAATTTTTTAAATATGATTCCAAGTGCGGCCCTATTACCGTATTTATTTTTGGTTAACTATAAAAACAACTTTTCAAATATGTTGGATCCTGAGTAGTCCTGTGTCCTATAAAAATGAAATTCCTTTCCAGCTTTTATCAGAGAATGAATATTTTGTCTGAAAATATTCATTTTCTGGAACGGAGCAAATGCAGATAGAGCAGACGAGTTCCGAGAAAGTGACACTTAATTCCAGAAGCACCCAATTAATGAATAATTTTTAGGCACAACACCGACACTAATCGAAAAAATCGAATAACAGTTGAATTCTGAATTTCATATTCTTTAAAATTCCAACGCGAAATTCGCAGTCTATTTCGACAAAAAATAGTACTTTGTGTCCTAAATCTCCAAAACTAAATTATGAATGGTTGACAGGAAAGAGAAACAATAAGCAGTATGCGCCGTACATATACGTACCATAGATATTCTACCCTGATTTTAACAGAAATATGCTCTTTGAAACTCCAGCTTGATTGCAATACGAGACCCATGTCTCTCGTCTTAAGCACTGTGGACAATGTACGTATCTGAATTGTGACTCCGTTCAGTGAGAACAAGAGCAAACTAACCACTTTAAAGTTTCTCACAGGCAGTATGACCGTTTTAGAAGAATTGAACATCGAACTTCAGCGCTTCGGACATAACAGAGGCGCTTGAATCCAAGCTGAGATTGGACTTCATTCAGATTGGCAGGTCTACCAATTGGAACAGACATCCCTATTGAAAATTCCTGTATGGGTTCCTTTATAGGATCCTATTATATGGATCTTTAAAGAGAACTGTACATATTCCTATTAAGTTTCCCATATAGTTTCTCACGTGTGTGTCATTAAAGGAAAGGTGACAGGGATCCTATGTAGGTTTCTGTGTAGTTTCCTGATCATACAGAAAATTGGTACGTATACATATTGAAAGACGGTTCCCATGTAGGATCCTTTACCTTTTATTTCCTATAAAGGTTCCTATGCTCCAGACTAAATTACTCAGCAGGGGAAACTGTACAAGATCCTCTGCATGTATCCCAATTAAATGTATAGTTTCCTGTGTAGGAAACTTTGCAGGGTCCTATAAATTTTTAGAAATTAAAATTATTCCTATACAGGTTTATGT
>UCOH01011857.1:0-14135 GCA_900474275.1 Synergus japonicus | reverse complement strand
ATCTACTACGGTAAATGTGTGTGAAGTGTCGAATCGTGAAGGCAACAGTTCGACCCAGTGTTTAAACAAGTGGAGGGTAAATGCTAAAACTCAGAAGTGCAGAAGTGAACGTATAAAATATCTAAATCCCACTAAGGAGAAACTATTGAAACTACTGAACTTACAAAAGGAAGGAAACCCAGTGACACGAGCAGGATCATAAAAGGATTACCAGTACGCATCTAACGAAACATCACCGGTAAGCCCACTCATTCAGCACTCAACTCGGGCTCATTTTAACTTTTCGTAAGGGTCATCTTCGGAAATATATATGTTAAAATTGAATAGTAATTTAAATTAATAAATTGTGTACATTCTATTTAAAACCTTTCTTTCATTTGGCTTGTCCTCGTTCCCAGATTCCCATTAAGTTGTGGACTAAAACGAGGGAATTAGTTATATAGAAATCGAGTCTGTTGCCAGGTAGGTCGGTTAGTAAATAAATATTAGGTAGGACGTAACACTAGCTTTCGATTGAGCTACCTTAAAAGTGGCAGTGTTTTATATTTTAATGGGAAAATGCACATTCAAAGTGTGCGAACACAGTTTTATGGTTCGACTTTTGTGTTTTTGAAGGTCCTCTGCAAGTTGAATTTATTAATTAATTTTTTAATTTTTAATTTATCTACTAGGATCACTTTGATTCCCTTAACTTTCTGTTCAATTTCCAACACAGCTAGACGAAAATGACTCTTTCTTAGGTAAGAAATTAAGACAACGTTCTCCATAGGTCCCTGATAGTAATGGATACAGTTTGTTGTCTTTATATAATTTACAGCTTCATGATCTCCGATCATATAGCAACTCGTTGCCGTAGGTATGTACAACACGTTTGTCCATTCGTCGATGGATGCAGACGCATATGCATCTATGACTTAACCGTCAATCCACTTACCCTTGAAGCTTTTAAACGTGTTTAACGTTTTAAATTCACTCTGATAGAGCTCTATTCTATTAGGCTCCATCATTTCTCTTTCAGCTATATATTTTCCTAGTGTTATGTTAAACAATCCATTATGGATTGCCGCCTTGTGATGAGAATTTTCACTTTGATTTAGAAATGAAGACGAAGATTGTTCCAGTTTCTACACATTTGTTGATGTTACTTTCAACATATTGAACAGCATTGGAAGTCTTTTTTTTTAGCTTACTTTCACGAGGCTTCTTACGTCCCTTCTTTTTTAGCTGCTTATGTACAGAAATATTACTTTGCGATTTATTTTTTAGGAAACGACCTTCAAAGTGTGTTCGCTTTCCAGTGTGTTTACGTGATGCTTTTCTCCACTCTTCTACTACAGTTGAATCACTTGTATTTGGAATATCTTTCTCTGTTTTTGGGAATACTGCCTTTTGCTTTGAACGCTTGTATTTTGGAATACCAAAACCAACTTCTTTTGTCAAGGAGATCGAATATTCTTTAAGACGCCTGACAGCGCGCCCAATAGACAAATCTTCTCTGTTTTCAAAGACTTCATCCTTTGTATTGTGAAAATATGCTTCCACATGTTGGTTATGAAGGTGAGATTTGTCTGGTCGTTTTGTACTGATGATAATAGCTGTCCAGATAGTTGCATAAGCATGTAGTGGTCAACTATATATTCTGCAATTACTAATGATTGGAAGTCGTTCGTTGGTACATGCTCTGCTAGTGGAATCAGATGTACTTTTAGATTATTTAATCTATCTAAGTAGCGACGATAGAAAGGTGAGTTTTTATAAACAATATTCTCATTTGTTTCCATCGTTTTTTCATCATTCTTTTTAATCTCAGGCTTATTTTCATTATCTTCTGAAATTAATCTTTCTTAGCCTTTCAAGCGCATTTTATAAAGTTCGTCTTGAACTTTAGAAGTTTCTTCTTAGAAAGGTGTCACCAGTAGGTTACCATTCTGTCGAATATAGCATCCAATTCCTGCACATTTTTGCTCTGCACCATGAAGGCCATGCAATCCATGACAAAATCTTTCCCAGAAAATAAATTATCCATCACTTCTAGTTTGTTAGAAACCCTTTTTAGAAAATGAAATGCGCAATTGTAGAGTATAGTCCAAAAGTCTGGAAATGCCTCGCCATGTAAAGCGTAGTTGCATGTTCTTTTAAGGTATTCATGAATGTCGGTTCTATTCCATTCAATAAGTATTGCATGTATAAATGCCCAACTCCAGTCCACAATGATAATATCAAAGTAAGGTCAAGGCAATTTTATACCTTCTATAAAAGATCGAAACCTTTTCAAATGAATACTTATTTCAAGTACATTATGTTCCAACGTAATAAATTGCAGAACGGGCACAACAACACCACAAACGACAAAACAAATGAATAGAGCAATATCCGTTTATGATTCAATCCAAGTGGAGTTCTACAATTGTTTCCAGTGACATCTCCATGTATCATTTCTCCGGATCCTGCGGCACGTATCGTATCCTCTGAGAACATAACTGCACAGAGATTGCTGGCATATCGAAGAAAAGGATTTCTGAAGTCCTTTTCATTTACTTCAAGTTGTATGAGGTCTGACAAATCTTTTGACTGCAGTATCACTTCATATTTACAGTTTATCTCAGATTTTGCTTTTTGATACACGTGCAAGGGCCTTAATTGTTGCATATTACCCGCTTTTACCAATTCCTCGTCTGTTTTACTTATAACTTTTAATTGATAATTTCTTGGCATGGAACTTTCTAGTTTTTCTTGGGCATTTTTCCGTGTTTCTCCTCTAAGTTGGTAATATAGTTTTGTTACAGTTGAATGTATTTCTTCGCCTTTATCCGCACTGTAGACAAAAATATTTAGAGGAATTAAGGGATTGTTGTGAGGAATATCAAATTCGTGATGTACGCACTTCGCGTACATCACGTTAGAATCCCTATTTATTCTTTCTCCATAAAAACTCAAATAACATTTTATTCCAGCTTTACTGGATAAATTGTCCTTTAAAATATCACGCATTTTTGGAAAATTTAATTTTCGCGGGTCATCAGGATCAATTAAACCCATTTCATTTAGGACTTCAAACTGAGCCCGATCTTGAGAAAATTTTGCTCGTAAGTGAGAATGAATTTTTGAAAGAGCAACATTATTCCCTGAAAACTCACTATCGTCAATGCCATCGGTGTCATCAGTATCACTAGAGCTAGTACTAGTGACATCATTTTCATCAGATAGATGCTCTGTATTTTCCGGAATCATGTAGTGCACATTCTCCATTGGGTTCCAAAGGTCGCGTGTTGGAGAACATGGCACAGAGTTGGAGTTTAAACTTCTCGTCTCCATTTTCTTCAATTCCTGGCAGTTTTTCGGTGATTTGATTTCTTTAGAGCTGTTTTTTTCTTCTTCTCCGATTTTTTCTTCTTCTTTTCTTTGTTGCTTTTCCCTGGTTTCTTTATCTTCAATGCAAAAAGAAGGATTTTCTTCTTGAAATGTTGTGTAAAAATCACCGTCAACTGCCGGAATGTACATTATTTCATGTCTTTGTTCTTGACCTTTGTTTATCATATCTAAACATTCCTCACTTTCCGTTTTTCTCTCGCGACAAGGTTTTTGTTATTATTTTATTTCATTCATACTCAAACATAACAAACGAGTTTTTCTCAAAACGTCATTTTTCACAACGGTAAACACGATATCTCAAAAACTAATTGACCGTTTAGGCTAAAATTTTTATGGTATACTCAGAACATATCTACGAATTAAAACAGTCGGTGATTTTTTAATTTCAGATCAATAGAACAGCTAGAATCGTGTTGACTAGCCCATAACTTTTTTTTTTTACACGGATGTCAATCCAGCTGTCTACAGTCGATTTAACTGTCACATGAGACAATTTTATTAATTAAAAATATGTAAAGTGATTTTAAGAATTTAGGAATTTAACGATATTAAAAGTATTTTCAATTTATGCAATTTATCCAAAATTGGCAATTTTTAAAACAAAAAAATCACTTAAATCGTCTCGAAAAAATTCTGGTGTATTCATTGGCTATTTATAAAGAATTCTTGTTCTGAGTAATTTTTTCGTAAAGTGCTCCATTTCTGAGAAAAAAATCCAAAAATGTCATCAGTTTTGAAAAATTCAAATTCTAATCCATTTTTTTTTAAAAACGAAGCGCTTTACAAAAAATTACAAAGGACACAAAGTACTTAGAAATGACAAGGAAATACACTAGAATTTTTCAAAACGATTCCAGCGATTTTCCCAATTTACCAAAAATTGATAATTTGCAAAACCAAAAAATCACATGAATCGGTTTGAAAAAATTCAAATGTATTCTTTGGTCACTTTTAAGCACTTTTTGTCCTTTGTAATTTTTTCCTAAAGTGCTTCGTTTTTGATTCGAGTGATTTTTGCAATTTATCTAAAATTTGCAATTTGCGAAACCAAAAAATCACTTGAATCGTTTCGATAAAATTCTGGTGTATTCTTTGGCTAATTATAAAGAATTTTTGATCTGAGTAATTTTTTACTAAAGTGCTCCATTTCTGAGAAAAAAATTCAAAAATGTTACCATTTTTGAAAAATTCAAATTCTAATCCATTTTTTTTTTAAAACGAAGCACAAATTGGATTTTTGCAATTTGCAAAATCAAAAAAACAACTTGAATCATTTCTAAAAAATTCTGGTGTATTCTTTGGCTAATTCTAAAAAATTCTTGTTCTGAGTAATTTTTTCGTATAGTGCTTTCGATTTTAATTCGAGCAATTTCTGAATTTATCTAAAATTTGCAATTTGCAAAACCAAAAAATCACTTGAATTCCAAACAATTCTTGTTTGATAAGTTGCAATGAACAAAAAGTGCTTAGAATTGGACAAAGAATATTCTATAATGACAACATTTCTAAAGGTTATTTGAATTGTAAAATATTAATTTGACTTACCTTATACGTCAAAGACTTTTTACCATATCCAAAATTGAGCTTTCGAACATCTTCAACGCTGCCGACATGCTTCGAAATCTCTTGGGCCATCACAGCATGTAGCCTTTGTGAAGCCAATCTTAGTGACGATGGATTTCGTCACTGACGTTCACGACAGTCCAATTTTTTGGAAACGAGACGAAAAATATACACTTAAAAATTAAACGCTAAACACAAAAAAGAGAAATTTCTAAAAAAAAGAAAAATAACTTTCGCTCGTCTTTTCGCAAATTGTCAAGTGCAAAAGCCTTTTCACTGTAATCTCGCCTTCGAATAAAAACCGACTCGTTTTGAAGTTATTAGAAATCACAGAAATAATTTCCTTGACAACGAATAAAAAAGCGAACATCTTGAACTTAGACATTTATATTATATGGGCTCTATTTCGCAAAATTTGAATATTACTCCAAAATAGCAAAGTTTGAAAAGTTTCTAGTGGTATATTTTAAGTGTTCCTAGCTTAGTAAGAAATCAAGTTTAAATAATAGAAAATTTATCTAAGTAAATATAACATTAAAATAAATAAACAAAAACATTAAACTTAAAAATCCAATCATACGAGAAAATTGAGGGTATAACTATATTTCGTAATATTTTTAATAATTTCACGGAATTTGATGAAATCTCTAATGATTTTGAAGGATTTTAAATGTTGAGAAACTTGTTGCTATAGAAATTTTTATACATTTTCACTAATTTTAACATGGATTTATAGAGATTAATGTTTTGAATATTTTTGTGCATCCTTAAATATTTTAAAGCGTTTTCTAGGACTTTTAAGGGAATACGACGATTTTTAAGTGATTTTTACGAAATTCAAGGAGATTTTGAAGATATTAAAACGATTTCATAGAATTGTATGGAATTTAAGGATATTTCGTGAAATTTTAAGGGATTTTTAAAGCTTTGTAAGAGTTTTAATATTATCCTGAAATTTTTATGTAATTTTATGAAAATTTTAATCATTTTAAATGATTTCATGTGTAATTTGATAAGATTTCCATGTTATATTTTTAAAGGATATAAAAGATACAAAGACACTTTAAACATTACAATAAAATTTAAAGAATTTTTATATTAATTTTAAATAAATGAAAATTTATTAAAATATAATACATATAGGCTTATTGAATGGAGTTTATTTAAAATCGTAAAAAAAAAAGTGTAACACAGAAATTGCCAATGGGAAATAATAATAATTACAGAAAAAGATCAATTTTAAGGGCAAAGTTGAAGTAATTAATAATTAATTGTAAATAATTAAAAAACGTTTATATAATGTTTTAAATTTAAAAAATCTTTTTAAATTTTTAATTTTTTCAATCTGTCGTAAAAGGAAAACGCGAAATGTATTTTTACTTACGCTTAGAGATTTCAGATATTTTCTGCAACAAACTTTCGTACTTATTTTCCATCTGCTTCATTTCCTCCATATGAGCTTTTTTAAATTAATCCAAGAAATTTTTCATTTCTTCCTTATCCATTTTGTTTTTTTGAAATAGGTAACCTTTTTCCTTGATTGCTACTTCGTATTTTTTTTTTAATATTTATAAACGAGGTTAGCGTTTCGTTGGTAACTCTATTCTTTTGTTTATAAATTGTTCAACCATGACTTATTCGATAAAACAATTTATAAACAAAAGAATAGAGTTACCAACGAAACGCTAACCTCGTTTATAAATATTTAAAAAAAAAATACGAAGTAGCAATCAAGGAAAAAGGTTACCTATTTCAAAAAAACAAAATGGATAAGGAAGAAATGAAAAATTTCTTGGATTAATTTAAAAAAGCTCATATGGAGGAAATGAAGCAGTTTTCCTTTTATGACAGATTGAAAAAATTAATTAAAAAAAATTTTTTTATTTAAAACATTGGCAATTTCTGTGTTCACTTTTTTTTTACGATTTTGAATAAACTCTCGTATGGATTAATATTCCATAACACAAAATTTTAAAAGAGCTTTCGATATCTTTTGTTTAGTCCTTCTGCCTTTTTTACGGGGAGAGACCACCGAAATTTTAACCCGTTTAAATTTTGGTGATGTCTCCATTGAACAAGCCTATATGTATTATATTTTAATAAATTTTCATTTATTACAGAAAAGAGTACGAATTATGTGGACATGATTCAAGAGGAAGGAAAAAAAGAGGAGGAAAACCCCCCCTAAAAAAATACAGAAGAGGGAAAAGAAAAACATGTCAAACGTCGGGTAGGGGGGCAGGGAGAAGCAAGAGGAATTTTTATAAGAGGAAAAATTGGGATCGTGATTGGAAGAGGGGCGGCGGAAGAGGAGTGAGAAGAGGGGGTTGTAGAGGAGGGGGAGCGAGCGGTCCCCTGGCTAATGCGGAGAGGGTTTACATATTTAATAAATAAATAATATGAATTTCTTATACTTTTCAAATAAACTTGTTCTGTGTTCTTCAAATCTCAAGTCTGATACATTATTATTGCTTCCTCATAGAGGAAGCTTTGTAGTGGTGACAAAATCCAGTTTCCTAAAAAAGACTCTTTTGAACATATTTCAAGGGCCATGTATAATATTATGATCTGAAAAAATGTCCGAATGTATGTATGTGTGTGTCTATATATGTATGGATGCACAGTAAAAACCAAGTCTGAAATTTATGCTAGACAAAAATAAACCATGAATTGGGCTGAATTTTAGACTATTGGTTTTAAAAAAGATTTAATTATCTTGACTTACTTCGAGCTGTAAAAAAGACTGTTTTTTAGTCCTCGAAAGTTTGAAGTTGACTTCACTCGCGGCTCATTCTCCTTCTATACGACGCCATTTGCATAATTTGCTTTTGCATCAAGTTCGTGCGACAAGAGTCGAATGTGACACGTGTAATATATGATATTAATCATACCAGATAATATAGTTTAATATATTATATAAGTGTGCTTATGTTTACTCTTTTTGAAACTTCAAGTTTACATTTTTCACAGTATGTACCTTATCCCAGTGGGCAAAAAATATATTGAAAGAAGTTTTTAGAACCTAAAAACGTCCTATATTTAAAAGCAAACACACAAGAATCAGACAAAAAAGTTTGTTTATTAATATGGAAATATAAACACAATTTCTTTGTTTAAAATAAAAATACTTTAGTACAAATTATTTAAATATAAATTTGAATTTATATTTAAACAATTTAAGTAATCTTGACGGCTGAATTTTATATTTATATTAGGTCTTAATTAAAGTCCATATTCTGGTTGACGATCGATAAATAGTCTATTGAGGGTCTGGATTTCAGCCCATTCTGACTTGCAGTTCAGTTTCAGTTTTTTTAACGGCTGAATGCCAGCCCTATAACCGTCTTATTTCTAGACTATTATCCTTCGCTGAATTTAAGCGGACATGGTTTACATCTTAAATCAAGACCGTTCTTGAGCTTGAAATCAGACTTTGTTTTTACTGTGTGTGTTCGCACACTTTGAATGTGCATTTCCCCCTTAAAATATAAAACTTGGCCACATGATAATTAAAAAATTCAATTCGCAGATGATTGAAAGTGCACCCTCAAAATGTGCGCAAGCAGATTTATGGTCAGACTTTTGGTTTTTTGAATGTCCTCCGCAAGTTGAACTTTTTAATTTTCATGTGCAGAGAAATCATTTGAATGCTAGCTTTCGATTGAGCTACCTTAAAAGTGACAGAGTTTTATATTTTAAGGGGAAAATGCACATTCATCAAAGTGTGCGAACGCAGTTTTGTGGTTCGACTTTTGTGTTTTTGAAGGTCTTCCGAAAATTGAATTTTTTAATTTTCATGTGCAGAAGAATCCTTAGGACACGAGCTTTCGATTGAGCTACCTTGAAAATGGCAGAGTTTTATATTTTAATGGGAAAATGCAAATACAAAGTGTGCGAACGCAGTTTTGTGGTTGGATTTTTGTGTTTTTGAAGGTCTTCCGCAAGTTGAATTTTTTAATTTTCATGTGCAGAGGAATCATTTGAATGCTAGCTTTCGATTGAGCTACCTTAAAAGTGGCAGAGTTTTATATTTTAATGGGAAAATGCACATTCAAAGTGTGCGAACACAGTTTTATGGTTCGACTTTTGTGTTTTTGAAGGTCCTCTGCAAGTTGAATTTATTAATTTTCATGTACAGAAGAATCCTTAGGACACTAGCTTTTGATTGAATTACTTTAAAAGTGGCAGAGTTTTATATATTAGAGGGAAAGACATCTTCAAAGTCTTTATGCATAGTATTGTGGTTAATAAACGAAAAACAATTGAACTTAAAAATACGTCTGAAAAATCTAGACGTCTGAAACTTCAACCCAATGATAATAATAAAAAAAAATTAGTTAAATTTTGGTGTAATAATTTCTTTACACTAATGTAAAAAATATTTGGAAAGGCCGTAGCAGGCTAAGCATTGACTATATTATTCTACTAATTTACCCCAAATAATAGGATCAAAAGAAATTTTTTACATTAATTATAAATAACTTTCGAAAAATTAAAAAAATTAATTTTCTCAAAATTGGCTGACCCAAGTTGATGCGATGGTTGGTATGCATATGGGACATTATTCCTCAAGTGTACCACCCTCAGAATTCGACTTTGTCTGATCCAACTCAAACTTGGGTAAAGTAGAGTCCTACTAGGTACAACTTTAGAGGAAAAAAATTTATTCGATTAGATAAAACTTTACCTTGATAGGAGAAGGGGAATTTTTCGAATCTTTTCGATTTTGTGCGGTTTCGTGCTATTTCGAAGGTATGAAGTTCCTTTCGTATGGAACATACCAAATTTTATCCAACATGTTTTTGATAGCTTTTTTTCCTGGTCTATCGAATGGTTATAATCATTTTTAAATAAAATTGAAAATTTCACTGATTTTTTTTAAATCAAAATATTTTTGACTTTTTCAGAAAAAAGGCATGTTATTTTTTGGTCTCAAAAAAAAGCTTAAGTGTTTATTTTTCGATGCTGTAAATTTTATCTTGCCGTTTGTTGTTGTTTTCGAGAAATTAAATAAAGAGTAAAGCGCCGCGTCGACGCACAATGGATAAAAATCGAAAAGTTCCCTTCATAATTGCCTACAAGGTCGTATTTCTTAACCGATTTGAATATTTATTTTTTTTTCAATGTTCAGCGTTCAATTTCTTCGGACTCATTTATCGTATCAATGATGAATATTTATTATTTATTAAGCCTGTTGCAGCATTTCACGAAATTATATAAACAAACACAGAAAAATAGCAAAATCTGTGGAATGCCTTAAAATCCGCCATTGTGTCCACATCTTACCAATACGCGGTGTTTGAGGTTCAAAGCCCGAGCACTTACGAAAATCGTGTAAAAAAAGAAGTTTGAGAAATCGCGTACTACATATGTGCTAGTTACTTGAATATAGTTACTGGACCTGTCAACTGTTTCGCAGGGTCGCCAATTGACCATTGTTACCATTATTATTACTGTAGTAGTAATGGTCAATTGGCGACCCTGCGAAACAGCTGACAGGTCCAGTAACTATATTCAAGTAACTAGCACATGTGTGGTACGCGATTTCTCAAACTTCTTTTTTTACACGATTTTCGTAAGTGCTCGGGCTTTGAAGTGCATATCGAGATTCGGAAAATTTTTCTGAGTGAGTGAAGCACCCTTGGAGTGAAGGTTTGTGCCTTTTTTGCTCGGACAGGGACTTGGCAAAATGTAAGTACTGTTTACCTGCACCCCTCAACCCGCGTCTCCACACTTGTAAAAATTCACTTTTTAGCCAAAAAAATTTCTTTTTGCAGAAAATAAGCAGATAGCCCCTGTCGTACAACTAAAACATTGTCGATAAAAAAAAAACGATACTTCAAACACATCATTTTTGCGACCTCAAACACCGCGTATTGGTAAGATGTGGACACAATGGCGGATTTGAGTAAAGTCTACATTAATTTTTAGTGGTTTGAAAATGCTCCAACACCGTTAAACTGCTAAAGTTCAATTTTAATTCTAATGTCAAGCTACACGGAGAAACTTTTCATTGTAGAATGTAATATTATAATATTCATTTTTACGAAAGTCAATAGCAAAGTGAGGATATAGTGTCAGTGTTTTAGAAATTACTATTTTGAATGTTAAATTTACAAAAGTCAATAGTAAAGTCACATCTCAACCAGAATTACCATAGTCTTTAGGAGATAGTGCAACTACATTTATAATTTTTCCTATCATAATTTAAAAATGCGCCAATTGGCACTCGGCAGTCCGCAGTTCATTTATGATGTATTCTCTATCCGTTCCAATCTATGATTCTCTATCCACAACCCTGTCCTTGTCTTCCACAACTTACTTTAACACATTGTTAATTATGAGGGATAGAGTACTTATCCGTGCCAATAATTATTGATCCTCTTTAAGGGCATGTATTACTTACCCGATCCCTACCTTACCGACATGTTTTTCTCTCTAACGCTATGTCTACATTTATAAAGATATCAAATTCAAAATTTATAAAATTAAAGAAAATATGCTAATGTATGTTTGTCTGGTCTTAACTTTTTGTAAAAATAAAAAAAATTTTGTTGAAAAAATTATTTTTTTTTTAAATGTCAATATTTAGGACCAGACAAACGTACCTTAAGGTTTTAGCTTCAAATATAGAAATTTTCAATGTGGTATCTCAATAAATGTAGACGTAGGGTTACACAGAAAAAAATGTCGAAAAGGTAGGGATCGGATTCACAAAATATACTTTCTATTCGTTTCAATCCACAATTTCAATTTATCACACTTGACAGGCTGTCCCGAATTTAAATCTTCTGATCTATATGGCTGTTTAAAAAACATCAACAAAAAAACAAATGAAAAATTCCTTTGACAAAAAGAATTTCTTCTTGAAAAGAATACTGAAGGCTGATGGAATTTGAAAATTTCTCATGTAGAAAAACTCAGATCACAGGGGCGCAACAATAACGGGGTTAAGACACCCAGACAGTATTTCGAGTATACCTACTTGCAATATGCATGGATGTCGAAATTATTAAAAGGATAATACAATTCCACAATAATCGCACTTTTTGAGGGGTTTTAATCTGTTCTTTTTTTTTACTGATTTTTAATGAGTAGGGTGGCTCCCGACACCCACTGTTTTGAGACGCCTGTTGCGCGTCTGTCTAATTCTGTCAACCTTTCATGTGGACTTGAATTTTTCCAGCCAAAGGCAAAAGAGGGAAAATTTATAGATTTTAGATAGAAAAAAATAGAGAGACGAAATGAATAAGGGGCGCTTGATGATAAATTTGTCGAATACTCACTTTTACAGTCCCAAAATAACGTTTAATTACTTCCTATCAGAAACGGCGGACATTTTGACTTCTATGATGAAAGAAACTAAATATTGACAGCTGCGACAGTGGCACCCTGCGCGCGCAGCACGTGTTGGCTTCCTGCTAGAGAAATTCTCCCATTGGTCAATTTAATTCGATTTTGAATCGCGCACCAGACTACAGTCAATTGCAAAATATCTCTAGCCAGAATCAATATTTAGTTTCTTCCATCATGGAATTTAAAATGTCTGCCGTTTCTGACAGGAAATAATTACACGCTATTTTGGGACTATAAAAGTGAGTATTCGACAAACTTATCATCAAGCGTCCCTTATTAATTTCTTCTTTCTATTTTTTTCTATCTAAAACATATAAATTCTCCCTCTTTTGCCTTTGGCTGGAAAAATTCAAGTCCACATGATAGCTTTATTTCTTTCCACAGATTTTGACAGTTTGTTGACATTTTTTACTTTCAGATTCCATCGAACTTAACTTCTTCAAAAATTCGAAAATCTAGTTGTAAATAATCTTTTCAACAAAAAATTAAGCTATAATTTATTCATCGCTTTATTTTTTTGTAAATTTACTAACTAGCAATATAGATTTAAAAATACTTTTACAAAAAATGAAAATTGTTGAATAAAATATTTCCAGATATTCAATAGTTTTTTCATAAAAAAATAAACCTTTTCCTGTCAACTTATACCATATACAATAATTTTACAATTCTTAAAAGTATAATTAATTTTACTTGTTTTGTGCAACTTGCTCTACCGACCCGTACCACCAAATAAGTATAAGATTATTAGTTGTCTTATTAGTATTTTATTACGGTTGTAATTAGTCATTCACCCAGTAAGTATATGCAGAAGTTGTACTTTTAATTAAGGGCTTGTTCTCCACTTTTTTAACAGTAGTGAAGTTCATTATCAAATCCCTGTAGAAGAATTTTTTCAAAGTATTGTTCAAGGCTCTGCGAAGTGCAATATATCCTTGCTTGTGGTGAAATGAAGACTGGTTTTCTGTAAGATTAAGAAATTATGTTTTTAAGAAAGATATTTAAATTGTACAAAATGTAAAAAAGCGAAACATGAAAAAAACGAAGGCAAATTGTAACAAATGTATAAAGAAGAAAAATTTACGAATCGATGACAGCATTCTTCATCTGTTGCAAGTAGTCCATCATATAATTGAAAATGCTCCGTCTAGCTTCTCAGCGTAGAATGTTGTCGCTGAGCCATGCTGTAAAGACGATGGAAATGGAAGGGGGAACATAGCCATTCTGCAGACTGGCTAGTCCCCACAATACTCCCCCCTAAGTGATGATGTTCGTGCTGATGAAAGAGGCGGGAACGAGGAGTGGAATATTTGAACATTTTCAATGTTGCGAGTGGTCGAAGACACGCGCGAAACACGGATGTGCCGGTGCATCCGTGGTTCGCGGCATCATTCGAAATCCACATCGAGAATGATAGAAGGAGAGGTATAGAAAATTGAGGATGTAGAGAAAATGGTTGAGTGTGCGTGTGTCGTTTTCCGCCTCGCTGACTGCATGCCCTGGACCTCGTATGACGGTAGTGGGGTAAAGACCCAAGATGTGAGGAGCAACTCTTGTTGAGTGAGCATAAGACTCCGAGTAAACCAATCAAAACCTCGGCTCCGTTTGAAAATGTAGCATCTCTGTGAGAGGAAAGCGTCGAGCACCAGTTCGGTCCATTCAGACCTAACCTGGTGTCACAACTGTGTTGTGAAAGGAACAGAAGAGTAGCGAAGCAGTGTCGGGGTCACCAATGTAGGGTTAAAGATGTAACCTACGTATATGGCATTCAGCCATCTATAAGTTCTCTCTTCTATGTTTCGTCCCAGGCCCGTTCACTGGACTCATCAGTAAGGCAGTGTGAA
>UCOH01011854.1:8743-46253 GCA_900474275.1 Synergus japonicus | reverse complement strand
CTCTATAGGACTGACATAAAAACTTTTTGAATTTCCTTAAAAAATTAAAAATTCAAATTTTGAGCCAAATAACGCAAAATATAGAGAAAATGATAGTAAACATAATTATTAGTCTAAAAAAGATCTACATGTTCTCTTTCGACCATTTTTCAGTAGGATAAATAGTTTTCCATTTAAACGTAAAAAGTACTTTTAATAATATCAAATATTTTTACATTCTCATCAGAGAAGGTATTATTTAATTTAAAAATTCTAAAGACGGATGTTCGTAGTACTCAAAAAGTCGAACAATTTTTCTTAATGACTGTTTTTGATATAAAAAGAATGTAAAAAATTTGACACCCTCCCCCCCATTTTTGGCAAACGTCCGCGTTTTTACATTCTCATCAGAGGAAGTATTAGATTTGAGTCGAGCGCGAAGCGCGAGTGCCCTGATGAGAATGTGCTCCTTAAGGTCGATAGAACTTTAAGTAAATTAGTTTTAGTATGCAATTCCTGTTGTAGTAACTTAAATAAAAAAAAATAAGCGCCCGAAGGGCGCAAGCGTGCGAAGCGCGCATCACGGAGCGCGAAGCGCGACGATCGAACTATATTGGTCCGCCGCGCGCCGTAGGCGCGCTCAATTTTGCGAGCGAAGCGCGCGATAAGAATTTGCCCGCGAAGCGGGCAGATTTTTAATATACAATTTAAGGTCATCATTTCTCCATAAAAAGTAGTGCGAATTTCGAAATAGTTTTTATGTAAAAATGTATAAGAGCTAATGCGGCGATTTTAACGTGTTGACAGATTTATATAAAAAACGTTTTTTGAGTTTTATTATTTTTTATTTTTTCATGTTTCCATCATCAGCAAAGAACTTGAATAATTTGAATCGCCTGCTAATTGGACAAGTTGAATCCAGTTGTAGATTTAAAGATTCTCATTGTTTGCTGAGGAATGATGCGCGAGAGCTTTCTTCGAGTGCAATATCTGATAAAATCTCCGACTTGTTTAATAAATCATTAAAAACAATTGAGAGGCGCAGCGCTGTCGTGTGAGCAGAGTTTAATGTTGAATTATAAGTAAGAGGTAACCTATCCGATCGACCCACGCGTGCCACCAGTAATCTTCACGTTTTAAGGTTCTTATAAGATTCCCAATTACGACACAACACCGTTAGAATTGAGAAATTCAGTTTGGCCACTTACATCGACCTTATTTTTATTATTTTATTTATTACTTCATCATTTCATCATCTGCAAGGGTAAAAGATTTCAGAGAAGGAAATTTAACTGATTCATTAAATAAATAATAATAAATAATAAATCATAAAAAAGGTAAATGTTCCAATTCGCATCCATGTCACTATTTGCGACCTAATCGAATCAATTATATCTGAATTAGAAATTTAATCAAGGTAATTATTAATTTTAACGCAGAAAATATCATTTTAAAAGTGAACAATATTTTTTTTATTGTTTCACAACCTATCAATTGTTGAAAGTGTTGTGAAAATAATTCAAGCAGTCAATATGAATTTCGAAAAGCGATCGCTATTGAGTTCATAATAATTTTCTCCCTATTAGCAATCGAAGAAGTATCTATTCGAATTTGCTACCTGCATAATCAAGGTTATTGAAACATAAAAATGTTAATCTACTCTTTTGAAGGTGTCTCCAAATCCAAGTTTCTGAACTCTTCGTCGGAAATCATCACCAGCATGGTTTCCCCCAATACTTGAAGTTGGAAGGGTGGAAACGGGGCAATTGACCTTATTGCCCATTAAAACCCCTTATAAAAACCAGCGAATTTGTCACAAGTCTTCAATCTACAGCGAACTGTCTACGCGCCGTTTTCTCTAAAACTGTGGCAGTTTCATTTATGATTGATTATTTGGACAAAACATATTTGAATCAATCTAAGATACTTTATAAGATTTCGAAGGATTTTAACGGATCTTAAGTGTTTTCATATATTATTTCAGTGCATTTCGAATATTTTACGGGATTTCATAGTATTTCAAAGAATTTTAGGAGGCTTGACGTATGTTGAGAGAACTTTAGGGAATAAATTAAATTAAATTCAATTCAAAACTATTACACTCGAGTCTCCCAAATGTCAAGAAATTCTTGATCTCTATAGTCACATCAATTGCGCATGCGTATTGCGTATAAAATAATATTTTTTAGCATTTTAAATTGCGTACGAATGGCAACCAATCAGATGCTAAACGCAAAACGTGCGCAGTAGTTATTAAGTGAAATTTGAGAAATACGGATTTGAGATTTGGGAAAGATTTTTATAAAATTCAGAAATTTCCTTAAAAATTGGAAAAATTCAATAGCGTTCGAAGCTCGAAGAAGGTGAATTTAAAAAATTCGAATTTTATTTAGCGTGACTGAAGTAAATTCCATTAGCACCTGGGACATAACTGAGTGAAACCATCCCCTGAGAATTGGATCAAAGTTTGTGCACACGTGCACCCCTTTTTTCAAATTACGTCCTGAGGGAAGCAGATGCAACCCGAGCGGGGTGATGTTTCAAAATAGCGATTCGTCACGGATCTTTAGGGAAACGCTTCTCCATTTGAATGTCTGATATTGAAAATATATGGACGGAAGGAAATTGGGGAGAGAAACTCGAAAGGTTTAATGAAGAAAGCCACCCTCGTGTTTTCTGATTCCGTGTTTGCTGACAATTTTCCTTAGTGCGGCCTCTTTATTAATGCATGTAGTAATTAGTCGCAAACTATTCAAACTTTGAACTCGATAGATTAACATTCATTCATTAAGTATCATTAACATGATAAATCTGGATTTATCTTTCATATAAAAGTGTCGAAGTTGAACTCAATGTGGAGGAATGTATAATTTTCAATAGTAATTTATGTCCTCTTTCCAAGGTGAATAAACAATCTTGAAAATAAATCATGTTAAGGAAGAATAAAAAAGAAAATACTCTACAAAAGTCGGTGAAGCATATAAAAAAGAAGAGAGATAAGATATAAAGAAACTACGAGAAATATAAAAAATGTGGAGAAAAAGTGAAGAACAATGAAAGGGGGAGAAAAGAAAAGCGAGAAAGGGACAAGGAAAAAAAGCGGATAGGAAGAAAAGGAGGACAAAGAAAGGCTGAGAAAAGGTGAAAAATTGAGAGGAGAAAAAAATCATGGGTAGGGAAGGTAAAAGACAAGGTGAGAAAGTCGTGTCAATGACAAAAGGAAAAGTTCGTTTACAAATTGCAAATTATGGCTGGGGTCGAGAAAATATTCTTTACATTTTTTTCTCTAATGTTTTTGTGACATTTTTTGTATATTGATTTATGTATATTGATATTGTGTATTTTTCGATTTAGAATGTTTTTCAACTCATCGCATGATCACGAAAGTTGATACAACTTCACAGCAAGTTTATTTTGTTATAATCGTCAACCGCGAGTTTAAATTTAGTATAAATAAACGTGAAAAAGAATTGATTTATGAACACTGCCGAAAAATGTCCTCAACTCGTAAATCTCGTCCTCCATGAAATAAACATAAATTACAGACTAAATCGTAAAAAATATTGCCCTTTAATTAATATTAAAACTCTATAAACAGGTGTAATTTAATGAGAATTCACATAAACATAATAAAAGCATACCTAAAAACACATTAAAAAACATACATATCTCTTTGAAGAATATTTTTGTTAATAGCTGACAATTAGAACAATGCCTGACATACATGAATTCTAAATTATCGTCGAGTAGAGTTAATCAACCGGAATTTGTATTTAGTAATCGGAAATCATCGACTTTAGCGGAGCCCGAGAAGGTACCGGTTTCTGTGATCCATCAAGCAGAGATAAATTACGCGAGTCTAATGTTATTTAACAGCCATCGATAAAGCGAGGCTTATAATCAATCTATTAGCCAATCTTTTTGCATCAAGTGCCCCTCTCTCTCTCTCTCTCTCTCTCTCTCTTTATATATCTTTTTGTCCTGACTTCCGTCAGAGAGTTCTCACACACGAAAGATTTAAAAGCGAGCAAAAGATTGACGAAGAAGATGGTCTTATGGGTTCTCAAGAAAGAGCGGATACTGAAGAGTAAAAGTCATGATCCAGGCAGAGAAGCCACGATCATTTACAAGATCATTACGAGCGGCTCGAGGCTGCTTCTCTGTTTTCATCGAACGAATCTATCTGCTCCGCGTATCGTCGAGGCACTATAAATATAAACTATCCGGCAAGTGTTCGCGGAACAAATGAACCTATACAGTATACTGCAGAAGGACTAGGGAGTAGCAAGTAAACGTAAAGTAAAGTAAAGGTTTGTGTTGATGCATCAGGTTAACCGTTACTTTATGCGGAGAAAACTCTCTGCCAGAAGCAAGGTAAAAATGCCTAGCAATTGCACGGCCACGGAATAACTCGATATAAACTAAACATATTATATCAAGATTTGATGATTTTTATTTTAAAATATCTGTTTGCCTTGAGAAAAGTGAAACATAACCTTAAAATGCCCAAACTAGTTAGACTTTACCAATATTTGATGATTTTTACTTGGAAATATCCATTTGCCTTGGCAAAACACAAACATAATCTAAAAAAGCTCAAATTAGTTGGCAATTCATCAATACCTGATGATTTTTAATTGAAAAAGTAAATTTCTGTTGAGAAAAGTGAAACATAACCTTAAAAAGTCAAAACTAGTTTATGATTTTTACTTGAAAATATCCATTGAGAAATCCAAAACATAATTTTAAATTTTCAAACTAATTATCCTTTAAACATTTTAATTTGTGTGGAACCCATTCGCCGTGTTCTACGGTATTTGTCATTTTTTAAGAAGTGTATGCCTTTCTTTTAAATCGTATTTACTTTTTACTGCGGTGAATTTGCAATAAGTGACAACGTGACCGTACAAATTGTGAGTTAAATGAATTGGATTATTCAATTACCGATTCTTCTTGAGTTCTTGGTCTCACCACCCTATTTTGTTATAATGACCAAAAAGTTGATCTCCACCAAATTTTAGCGAAATCGGTCTATGACGTCACGAATTATCGACCGGACAATGTATGTATTTCTTTTCCACCTTCTTATTTTTAAACTAAGTAAAATATCTCGTTGAAAATTTGAGAGACGAAAGAAAATATATTACAAAATATATTATAAAATATATTATAAAATATATTATTATATAACTTTGAGTGCTTTGAGGCACATGTTAATATTAACCGAAAATTGAAAAATAAGGACCACCCTAGTGAACATACAATCTATTCATTCAAAGCGAACGCCTGCTGTGTATTATTATCATATTGACTCTCTAAACTTGAATCAGTCAAATTTAACTGATTACCAGTCAAATTCCACTGATTTCCAGTGACTCTTTTCTCACGATTTTAATCAGTGAAAAGTCACTGAAATTTTTAGTAGTTTAGTGAAGATGATTGAAAATTTCAGTGACTTTTGACTGATTCTCAGTGAATTTTCACTGATTAAAATCGTGAGAAAAGAGTCACTGAAAATCAGTGGAATTTGACTGATTCAGTTTTAAAGAGGAGACTTCCGAACTCTCAGCTTTATTTATTTTCAAGCAGTTTCAGAATCTTCAAGTTTTTCCGAGTAGTGGCTACCCTGTTGAATTTTCTTCCACTCAATTACTCAATATCATTTTTTTTGAGCCCTTCTCTTCTCCTGAGACCAAACCCCGAAAAGAATGGAACCCGCAAATCGGTCACATTGTGCTTCTGTCCACACTGCTTTGTCCATTCAGGGAAAAACATAATAAAGTTGGGGTAGGCAGTGCTATACTTTTGTTGCATCTACCATTGGAAACTAAACCGCCAGTCACGCAACTGTCATCAATTACAAGTGAAAAGCGGACCAGAAAGACAAATTTTGACATAAGTGGGGGGCCGTACAGTAACTAATTGTGAAACTGCTCGAAAGGAGAGGGTTAGCTCATCAACGAGAATATCGGAGGGTTGAGAGACTCGCGCTAGTTTAGATTAGCATCGGTAGTGTCATGCTTACTTAAGCGAGGTACTTCCCTTACCTTGATTAGCCCTGCTTATTCCGATATTAACGGCGTTGAAACACTCATCAGCGTTTGACCTTTTCGTCGCCATTTGGCAAACGATATCGTGCTGTCAGATTAAGAGTGTCGAGAAACAAATGTATTCATCTAGATCCTAATAAACTTTTATCTTGGTTAAAAGTGGGGTCATAGAAATGAGGAGGTAGGAAGAATTCCTGAAATATCTCTAGAAACACTCCAAAAATCATCCCCTAAGTACAAAAGAAAAAACTAGCTGTGAATTCGATCTCGGGTGTTCCATATAACTATATTTATATTTTTTTGTGCTCATTTTTGAGCACTTTGCTTCCTCATTATGATAATGTTGCAAATAAATTTGCTTCCTCATAGAGGAAGAATTAACAATAGAATCATAATTTTCTTAAAATTCTATAAAAGTTATTAATCATACTGGTCAATCGATTCGTTTCGACGCAAGGAATCTTTTTTTCCCTTATATAAGCTTTGAATTTTCATTATTTGAGAAGTTATAGTCGAAAAATCAATTTTACAAAAATTCAAAATCTACATAAAAAATTTTTAAATTCAATATTTTGAAAAAATCCTTTGGCACGTTTTGAAATATTGGTGGTGCCAATATACTCTACAAATTTTATCAATTTATCTACAACTGTCTTTAAGTTAATAGGGCATAGTTAGGGCATAGTTAGGTATTTTCTTTATAACTTTTGACAAAATGAATTTTATGCAGCAATAAGCATATCAATAGAAAGCTAGAGACCTTAGCTAACTACTAGTGATAGGATTGATTCGTTTTTGTTGGAATAAAAAATATATTCAACTTTATATAGAGTACTCGATTTCGACCGAAAAAAAATTTTTAATCGGTTGTGGGCACCTCTGAAAAGTCTTCTAAATATTGAAAAATATGAAATCAAACGCCACGAAATGGAGGAAAAAAGGAAATTTATTCATTTTCAAACTTTTAGTGACACAAAGATTAATGAAAAATAACCAAAAAGCCTTCATAGCAGGATAAATAAATATAAGAATGAAAATAAAAATTATTCGTCGTCGGAATCGCAGTGTATGCAGGAGTAATAACCGGCATAAAAATGGGTTTGTCAGTCAACTAATAAATTCTGAATTATCCCTTGTAAAACTTTCTTTGCTTCTGTATCTTGATTTCAGATAGAAACTTGTTTTTTCATCATTTGTATTCTAGCCTCTTTAGAAATTCACAAGCGTCCTGTTTTTACAGTGCCCTAAATATTTATTGAAAACAAACTCCATCTGTGAGTAAATATTACATTAGCTATGCACCCTGCTTGAAAAATAGATAACCCCCAAGTTTGTATCGCTGCAGGCACTGCAGCACTCTTTCTCTTTAAATCGAATTCTCTAAGCAGATTTAATAGTGAAGACGAGTAGCTGTATGTTATTATTAGATATACTGAACGTTTTAAAAAAGTTGAATCATACAAGGACAATTATTCCCGTATTTTTCAAGATGTGTTTCAACTCCCGGATTTTCTTAAATTCCCTTAAAGGAATTATTTACTGTGCAGCATGAAATGAAAGAAAGAGAAAATTATGAAACGAAGTGAAAATAAGGAAAAACAACAGGTAACATGTAAGTAACGAAAGTCAGGAAAGTAAGGAAAAAATCATGAAGAAGGGAAGCAAAGGAAGAAAATAATAGAAATTGCGGGGAAAAAAGTAAGAAAAGTAAGGAAGCATCGAAAAAAATATGGAAAAAATAGGAAGGAAGGTCTGGAAATGGAAAACGAAGTCCAATCGGCAATCGTGGCAAAGGAGTCGCGACGAGTTTGCACCAGGTTCTCCTGGTAAACGGGGAAGAGCAGATTGCTACCAAGCGAGGGAGCTTGAAGATGGTCACGATCGTAAATCTTAGCCTGGTGGAAACTGGTTATACAAAATAGGCTCCGCTCCCAGGAGTTATTTCCTACCTACTCCGAATGCAAACTCTCCACCGAATGCTCGGACCGACCGACCGTCTGTCCCCTTTCGTCTTGTTCTTCTTCTTTTGACGTTGGTATACGATTCTTCGCGTCGAATCGCCAGTAAACGATCTCTAGATGGCCGTCGAACGCATCTTTCTTGCGTTATTTCACACTTTTCCCTCGTCCCAGGATCCACTCTGAGAAACCTTGTTTATCTCTCTGAAATGGTATACCGAGTTTCTCAGAGAAGGGAAAGAAAATCTGAGGATCTCGTGTGGAATAGATGTGCCATATATCCTTCTTCTTTTCTACAATTCATGCTTATTTTTCACCACTGGGTTTCCTTTCCTTCCTCTCGCTGCATAAATTTAGATTGTATACCTTGAAATTTATTAATTTTTTCCCCTTCTTCTTTTTTCATACGATTTAAAAATAATTCAGAAGAATTTAAAGATTTTCAAGATATCTCACAGGAATTTTTTTTCTTTTTTACACCCGAGTTGAAATATATAAATTAGGGTACTTTTTATATTCTCCATGATGCTGAATTAATTCTTTTTTAGATCTTTATTTGATTCTCTTAGATCTTATTTAGTAGAACTTTAATTCTCGTCTTTGAGTCTCTTTAAAATTTGTCTAGCATTTCAAGTTCTTATTATTAAACCTCTCATTATCTATAAAATATTTTAAGTGCGATTTTAATACTCTAATAATCTTTGGAATAATGTTAAATCCTATTTAGAGGTTTTTAATGTATATAGGTACATTTATTGAAAGTAATATTTAAAGTTAACTAAAATATTCATGATTAACTATTTTGAAATATTTAACATTTTCCTCTTAAAAAATCTCTTAAAACTCTCAGAAACGTTTGGAAATCTCTTAAACTTTCACGAAAACCTTCGAAATCCCTTAAAATTCCAAAAAAACTTATTGAAATTCTTTAAAATCGATTAAAATTATTATATATCTCATCAAATTCTATGAAATGCTTAAAAGTTCCTTATTTAGAATTTTTAAGGATTGGCTTTTGAATGACTTGATAAGTTGTAAGAAGTATAACAAACACTGAAAGAAATTTAGTAACAGAATACGTTAAAACCAATATTAAAACTTATTATAATTTTTTACGATTTAGGGAAATCTGGTATTATAAATATCGGGTATTATAAAAATCGTTTTTTTTTTGTTTGATATATTTGAGATATTTGGTAACATTATTTGCTTTATGATAGGAAACAACAATTTGCAGATTATTGAGTCAAATTATGATTGAGATTAGGTTGCGCGTTTCTGTGAGTGTTATTTTTACGTGAGGTCAGATTGGGTCGAAGTTGCAAGAGGATTTTGCAGATTCCTTGGATCACGAACGCATCCTACACAGCATCACGTCTGACTTTCACATGGTGTGGCGTCGGTATGTCCCGACGATCGAAATTTAATAAAGTCAGAGGCGCCGATAAATCGGGGGGGTAATTAATCTACCAAAAAAGACTTCTTCTCCCAATTTTCTCTTTTCGTGTTGTGCTCCGAGCTCTCTTAAAAAAAATAAATCATAAATATCCATAACATAGTCACCTACAATTTTGTTTTATAAATTTGTATTGTGAAAAATTCCCGACAATTTTTCTACAATTTCTTAGAGATTATTCCATATTTTTGTTTGTGAAAATGATTTCCAGCAACATTTTAGTGAATTGCTCTAAAATTTATGGATATTTACTTTTTTTTTTAGGAAAATTTCCTAAAATATAGGTAATTGAACAATTCCTACAATTTTTGGAGAATTTTCCTAAATCTTTTAGTTCGGAATTTTCAATCACCACCAATAAATAATGTAACTTTTTGGGACAATATCAAAAATGTTTAACGTCCCGGGAATGATCCATAACAAATCATGGGAAAAATTCTCAAAATGTGAAGAAAACATTTATAGTATAGAATAATGAAGATAATGAAGATTCACGGCGATGAAAATTGAAGGGATTTTACCGATTGACTGGGAATTTCCAGTGATTCGCAAGCACGAAGTTTCAACTCCACCCTAATTCTGAAATTAATTCCCCTTTCGTCCGCATGCGATCAAGTAAATCATCGTCAATTTGGTGATAAGGGGGCGGCGTCGCGTTGGCACAATTTCTTGGAGCGTAAGTGATGCAAAAGGTACAAAAATTTACTTGCGGAAGACTCAAAAGGGTATTCCCAATGTGATCGATTTTGCGATAAAAGAACTGTCGAGACTGGTCCGCCTCTGATTCCCACGCTGCATTCAGAAGCTAAACGGGTGTCCTTTTTAATCTTTAAATCCACTTTATTGCACCTCAGCGAATTTTAAAAGATTTAAAATGATTCTTAAGAGTTTTCAAGCGATTTGAAATGAGTTAAAATGATTTGAAATAATTTTACGGGATTTTAAAAGAATTTAGAAGAGTTTAAGGATTTCTAAGAGATTTCACAGTATTTTGTTTTCCTTATAGTCTTTTATTTATACATTATTATTTTAAAGAATTTTCAGTCTAAATACATTTCAAAAATTGATTAATTTATTAAAAACTTGTAAATTTCTTTGGAATTCTATTCAATACTTTTCAATTCGTCATTTTTTGCATGTACTAGTAATAATGATCCGCGCTATTAATTTCTCCTTTTTGCTTACCTTTTGCTAGTGGAAAAAATATTTTAGAATTTTTAATTCTTGAAATATTAAATTTTGTAATTACTTATCTAATTTCAAGAATCTCCATAAGTCTCCTTAAAATTCCTTAAAATGCCTTTATTATCTTTCAAAATTAGTGAAATTTCTTTAATTTTCACGTAAAGTCAATTGATATTCCTTAAAATTATTCAAAGACCCATGAAATCTGATTAAATCTCTTTAAATTGATATTGAAATCACTGAAATTTCGTAAAATCCTTAAAAGTCCTTACAAGTACTAAATATCCCATAAAGTATCGTAAAATCCTTAAAAATTATTGAAAATCCCATAAAATGTTATGAAATCTCGTAAAATCCTTTAAAATTATTAAAAATCTTATGAAATGTCATGAAATCTCCTAAATTACTCAAACTTTCGTAAAATTTCGTTAAATTATTTAAAATTTCATAAGATTCCGTAAAATCTTATAATTCTGATGGTAACTCATCCCTAAATATACGTTTTCATAAGTATATATATATATATTATATATTTTGATTTTTTGAACCTTTTTGTCAGTAATCGTTTTGACAACGAAAATAATCTGAAGCTAGTTTTCAAATTCGGTATATTCACATATATTCGCACAGTTTCTAAATCAATCAGGTTTTCGAGAACAATGTGTTCGATATATTGGTAAAGTCTCTTTTTTGAGATAATATAAATATAAATATAATAGAAGGTAAGAAACATTCTTGAATGTCAGTTTAATTTCGATTGCAAAGGAAAATGAAAATCTACATATTGCACCTGTTGAGCAAGATACTTCATTTTCTAAATCAGCGATGTAACGCCCAGTTAGATTAATCAGCGATAGTAAGCTATATATCGCATCATCGCAGATAACTTACGATTTGTGATTGTCCGTAGATATATAGAAATTCATATACACATTTTACTTTCACTGGAGGCAGGCGGATCGGGACAGGCACCCGAACGAACCCTAACTACTATACATCCCAAGATCCCAAGACCCGAGTAAAGAACGATATGAGCAGATACGAGCCTCGCCCATTGGTAGTTGTGTAACCAGGCACAGCGACCTGATTCCCATAAGCATAAGCATAAGCATAACAACTAGCGAATATTCAATACATATACATGTCTGTACATTCAGTCAGAGACATCAGAATACACCCGGGAAGCAAGTATAAGAAAGAAGAAGCAACTGCGGCACTGCCTTTGGTAAGGTTCACGTAGATGAGTATATCGCGCTCCTATCCTATGCGATCCTACTGCCATATAGTCCGTAAGGAATTATTTCACGAATTTATTATCTATGCTCTGCACGTGCAACGGATTACGCCATGCTGGCACACAAGCATAAAGGCATACAAGGATAAAGGCATACAAGCATGAAAGCATACAAGCATGAAGTCACACAAGCATAAAGGCATACAGACACACAGGCACACAGCCGTCGCTAAATAAACTTATGCGGGGGTTGCTTTTGCTTATGTTTATATTTATGATTATGCTTGTGAGTCTGCTTTGGTTTCACTTGGAGGTTTACGGAAATAAATCACTTTTGTATTAATATGTCTCCGCGAAGCGCGCATAACTTATGGAAATTTATGCGGATGAAACAATTATTGCGGAGGATTCTGTGTGCAGATTTCATTCGGAGATTATTCAATTGACAATCTATGAGATTGTCCAAAAATTTTTCTTGTTTCTATAGCAACAAAAAGTTTTCTTGTCCGAACATGTATATGTTGATGTATGATATTTAAGTTATAAGAAACATTTAAACCGGTCATTAAAACAATACTACACTATTTGTATACACTTATATATTTGCAAATTTTCAACTTTTTTTCAGTCATCATTATCACTTCGAAAAAATTTTGTTATCAATAGCCACTGATTTCATGTCATAGAGAATGTTTTGCCGTTTCCAAAACCCTATTTCCATTTTCTGTACGATCCTTTTTTCCCGAGTAATTGATGGTCAAATAATTCCCCAAAAATTCAAATTCTCGAAAATTTATATTCCCCAAGTTTGGGAAAATAACAATTTCTTTTTTTCAAAAATAATTAAATGTCTACAGAAGGACCTGCACTTTTAAAAGTAAATTGTTTCCTAAAATGTGAACCTTGACTTTTAACCTTGCAGATGACCTTTCAAGGTCATATTTAAGGTTTTTCAGTTTTTTTCGATTATTTATAGTAAGTGGAACTTGTTGATCCAAGGAAAAAAATGAACCTCTTCAAATTTAATGAAGTCTTTGCTTTCGAATTTAAATATGAATGAAGGTTTGCTAATTCGACTAAACATTTGAAGGAAGTTGGTTGGAAGCAAATATTAATATTTACTTCCTATAATCGAATCTCTTTAAGGCCTGCAATTAATTATGTCTTGGGAATGAGTCGACAGACCCTTCAAACGTAACGAATCGTCCCCCAAGCGTTAAATTCTAATGCGTCTTTTTTTCCTTGTCATTGTCTAAAAAAAAAAAAAGAATATCTCGGACGAGTTGATCCCACCGGTTATATGACATTGTGACAATAATTAGTTAACCCGGAGGAGAGTGTAGAGACAAGATGTCTTCTTTATGGACTGTTAGTTCAAATAATAATTAATAATAATTTTTATTTTAATAAAATGAAAAAAAATCTCTCGTATAGATTTACCGAAATCTTGAATATTTGAAAAAATAAAAATTCTAAAAAGCTCAACAATTTTTTAATATTTTTTTTTAAATTTACTTCATTCTACGTCGAAAATAATGCTATAATAAAAAAATCAACACCTTTTAGCCATTTAAAATTAAGGGCATGTGATACTTTACCAGAAGTGCAAATTAGTTAAACCAATTATACATTCCTAATAATAAATATTTTTAGCTTCGTCTACTTTAGACGAAGGTTTATTGACTCTTATTAGCTAAAAATATTTATTATTAGGAATGTATAATTTACTGTTAAAAATGTTTACAAAATTAATATACTTTTAATATACATTTTGTAAAGTCATTTTGCATATACCGGAAATTAAATTTAATATATGACCATATGTTTTAGAATTAATATATTGAACTTAATATAAAAGTATATTAATAGTAACATAAGATTAAAATTACTTGAATTACTTAAATAAGATATATACATAGATTTGAAATCTGATATTTCCTGTGTTTAAAACTGGAAAGATAAAACTTAATAAAGATAAAAAATAATAAAGAATTAAATAAACTTGTAATCCTGATTGTTATTTTTAGTTGGCACAATATTTCTGGATAAAATATAATTTGAAAAAAATATTTCGTTCATTTGAACGTTCGAAACTTTATTGACATAAAAATGCTTATGCAATAAAGTTATAGATATTTAGTAATTAAAACATATTTTATATCTCTTTTGATTCTCTGTGTACACCGAACAACTGTGAGCACCTCTCTTATAGTAAAGTATCACATGCTCTTAAACGGGTTAAAATTTCGATGATGTCTCCCCTTAACATATAATCTTCTCTAATCCCATCTTCAGAGAAAAAATATTTAAGTTTGAACAATTGCAATTTAAATACTTGCAAATTAGCCGAAATCGACTCCCTAATCCAGATTTAGTCTTAACGAGGGGATAAAAAGCAATACTAAATGATGCTTTAACTCCGGTCATGTACTACTCAAACCCCATGTGGGTCTCGACCTCGAGAAACCTGCAGGGTTCTCTAGGTCGAGTGGGTGGATAAAAAATGTCAAAAAAATGTACAAAGGGGATTCATTTGTTGTTTTTTTTCCTTTTACTTTTTTTTTTTTGCTTCAGATGTGGCGAATGCGTTATTATGCTCGATCAAAATGTAGGTAGATGCCTACCGTGTGCTCAACGACCCACGCTCGCTTGTAAGTAAAATTGGACACGTAAGGGGGTTGGTAGACAAGGAAAGTGAAGGGGTGGGTGAGGTAGAGAAAGAGAGTTCGTCGACTTCAAGCTCAATATCACAAAAGTTTTTAACCTTTTTATTCTTCAATTGGATCATCACATTTATTGCTGAGAAAGTTGCTCTCCAACTCACGAACAATTTCAAAACTTCTTCTTGGAATAATAAAACTACGTATGTAGTAATTTCATATAGAACTCTCCATAATTGGATTTGAAAAATAAATCTTTATTCACAATCAGGCTAATATTGAATTAACAGCTGTATACAAATTGTCCACAATTTAAATCCAAGTAGTCTGATATTTCTACATTGTACTGATATAAGAAAGTAAATGGTTTCTTGTGTCGTAAAAAATCAAATAATTTAATATTAATACATTTTTTAAAAATATGAGATGAAATAATATTTTCTACTGAAATTTTAAAGAATTTCAAGGATTTAAAAGAATTTTAGGAAATTTTGAGGAATTTCGGTAACTTTTGAATGTTTTCAAAAAAGTTCAATATAGTTTAAAAAATGGCATATATATTTTTCTTCTATGTGAACTAAGAAAAAAAATCTTGAAATTATAACTATATTTTCATGTTTAAACAAAGTTTAATTAAATCTATTTATTTATTTCCGTATAAAAAAATAGTAAAAAATGACAATATAAAGATATATTTTAGACTTTGATAAAGTGTTTATTCCGTTGAAATTATTTAAACTTTGCCTTTAAAATTGACCTTCTGCAATTTTTATTGTTTCTCATTGGCAATTTTTGTGTACACTTTTTTTACGTTTTGAGCAAAGTCTCGTATGGATTTAGCGATATCTTGAATACTTGAAAAAATAAAAATTCTAAATAGATCAAAAATTTAAATGTAGAACAAAAATTCATTGTCAGTTCTGCTTTTTAAGTACAAAATATGCAAGTGTCAAAATATCCTCCACAAAAAAATATTGTATGTACCACGAGCGAAGAGAATTCCGGAGGTTACAAAAAAATTACTTTGGTCAGTGCTGTACAATGTTCTATTTTATTGCAGTTATATTTGTCAGAAAACGGAAAAGTCAAAAGTTACATCAAAATTAGTATCTGTAAACAAAAATGTATTTATATTACAAAAAAAATTGGGGATTCATAAAAAATATTTTGGCGTTGGTTTTAGTAAAAAAATATAATTATTTTTGAGATATTAGCGATTTTTGACTTGGGGATAGTTTTCATCCTCTTAAACCAATTTTAAATAATATTGGAAATTTGTAAAGAATTGTAAAAGAACATTAAATAATTTAAGGATTTTCAAGAATTTTCACAAAATTTGAAATGATTTTAGGGAATTTAAAGAGATTTCAAGAGATTTTACATGATTTCAAAATTTTCAAGATTTCCTAAAGGAATTTAAGGAATTGCAAGTGGTTTTACAGAAAGTAATTTTTTGTAATTTTTTAAAATATCTTTAAACTTCTAGTTTATTAAAAATTATGAAATTGTAATATCATCATAAAATGTAGTTTAATAATAATTCTTATAAAAACCTGTTTAAAGTTCCTAAAAATCAATTTTCCTGTGTTTGTCAACAATACACAAATTACAAGATTTTCCAATATATAAATATAACCATCTTTTATATGTTCATAAATAATCAAGTGGGAAAAATGTTGGATTTGCCCTAATTTTACCCGATGTTTGGTTTTAACCAAAAATCTATAAAAACTATAAAAGTCCAATAATATTCAAATATTATATTTTTATCGAAAACAGAAATGCCGATCACAGGGCGTCGTCAGAACCCTGTTTTAAATAGTGCTAATGTGGTAATTTGTACACGTGTATAATGTTTGCCTATAGTCTTTTTAAATTTTGCCAGTCCGCAAATAGTGGAATCAAGCTGAAATAAAGATGTAGAACGAAATTAAACCGTAAACGCGCAAAGAGAGGACAATAGAATTATCGGGTTCCTCCTGCAATTCCTTTTATTACGTCCATTGTGATTTTTGAAGCGAGACATTGCTACTTAACATCGGTCCACGTACAATCGTGGCAGCAATCGCGTTAAACACGCTGGCTTTAAGTTGGATTCCAGTCGTTAACGACCCAGAGTCAAGGGAGAAATAAATGGAGAAGGGGATATATCGAAGGGGGTCGTAAAATCGACCCCCATAACATTATGTGTTCGTGATACATATACCTTTTTTTTCGTCAATGAAGACTACATTCGGTAACTTGACCGCCAAATTTGTTCGGCAACCCAAGTCGACTAATAATCGACTTTTCCTCTTGCCAAGTGAGTGACACGATATGTCAGGGGAAAAGTATTTATTTTAACCTCTATAAATGTATACATGTATATAATGCACAAAGAAAGATATGCATTGGATAGGAAAGGGGAAAATATTCTGCAAACATAGAAAAAAATTATGTGGATTGGGTTTTTACTAATTGCTTTGGGGGAAAGTATATTCATGTGGAATATGTTGATAGTTCAGTTTTTTTTTTTTTTTTTTTTTTCAAGCGAAGTGAACATAATAAGTTTTTAAAGTAAACTTGTATTTCCTACTTACTTTATCTTACTAATTATTTAAATTTTCTTGTGACTCAAATCACTACCAAGAACTCTATAAAAATTGGCTCACGTACAATAACAACTCATGACGCCACCCATAACCATATTTGCACATAATACATAATTTTTCCATGCAATTACAAAATTTATGATTATCTTAGAACAAGAAAAATCGCAAGATGATCTACGATCTGATTTTTGTATCGAGCAGGTAATAATTATCTCCGCGTGATCTAACCAAAAATAATTATAGAACACACATATATTACGGATTTTTATCGTTTTTTCACACAGTAAAGTTAATATCGCACGAGGAGTAAATTGGAAAGAATAAAAGTCTGTATAATTTACGACATATATCGGGTAATTTTTTCTTGCAAGCTCGCGCTATTAAGACGTCAGTTGTGGGGAGAAATGTGGGTCAGACTTTGTCAACATAGGTTGACATAGCAATAGGTTGCACGTGCCAAAAATGTGTACCACGTATAAAATAAATGGGGTGCATATCAAAGTTGGATGCTGACAACGTTAAAGAGATGTCATGGCTTTTTGAGATATGAAAAGCTTTTCGCTTTACATTAACATGAATGCGGGTATAAATGACGAGAAGTTATAAAAGCGAGGCCGGAAGCGAATGTAAGTGGCCAGGGCGAGCCAACGATGGTGAGCATTACACGGGTACATAAAGTTACGAGCAGTGACCCGGTATAGTATAACGTTTAATGAGCGGAGCAAGAAGCGTTAAAGGTAGCCTGGATAGTCTTTTTCCCGCAGGATGTAAAACCTCTTAATGCGTATCAACGTATCGAAGCCAGAGACTATTTCAGAATTTACGAGCCTAAACTGGACATAGAATCGTTTACTCGAATAGACGAATACAAAACGTAAAAAAGGCACTAATGTGAATTGGCATCCAGCACTTCAAAGAATCGCAACTATTTCTCGAGATAATAAAAGCTTAGCTTGAAACACATAATTTGAAACATAGTTTGAAAGAAATCCTGAAACATACTCTCTAAATCTGAATTAATGGAAATATGACTGATTGATATGTAGCATTATTTATTTGATTGCTGAATTAGTAATTTCTCGATTTTTTTCTATAAATGAAATAGTAAGTCACATGTGATTTATTAAAGTGAATAGTAGGTACACGGAAAAAAATAATTCAGTCATTAATAAAAATACATCACTAAAGTCCTGGTCGGCATTTTTATTTTTGATAAAAATATTTTGATATTATTGAGTATTTATGGGGCAATGATACACTATTATTATGTCATTAATAACAATATGTTGATATGATGAAACAGGGGATTGAAGAGGTTTTCACGTTGAAACCAATCATCGGGTAAAAATAGGGAAATCCCAACATTATTCACTTGATTATTTATAAAAAAATAAAAGATGGTTGTTATATTTATATATTAGAAAATTTAATTATTTATTTATTGTTGACAAATAAGAGAAAATTTATTTCTAGGAACTTTAAACAGGTTTTTACGAGAATTACTTTAAACTACATTTTATGATTATATTAATTTCATAATTTTTAATACCTAGAGATTTAAAGAGATCTAAAAAAATTACAAGAGTTTTTAGTTATTTCAATAAATTTCAAGAGGTTTAAGAAATTTGTTTAAGTGCTAAAGCATTTTTTATTGACAACTTACTTTCATTAAAAATTCATTACAATATTAACAAATATTTTTAAATAATTGAGAGTCTAGAAAGTATTTTGATTTTTCTTCGGTATTTCTTAAAAACTTTTTAAAATCACTTAGAATCTGTCAAAATTTCTATAAAACCACTTAAAATTTCTTAAAATCCTTTGACATTTTTTAACTTCATTAAAAATCTCTTACAGTATTTACAAATATTTTTAAATAATTGAGAGTCTAGAAAGTATTTTGATTTTTCTTCGGTATTCCTTAAAAACTTTTTAAAATCACTTGGAATCTGTCAAAATCCCTTTAAAATTTCTATAAAATTACTTAAAATTTATTAAAATCCTTTAAGAAATCTTGATATCTTTGAAATCCTGTAATGTTCTTTTATAATGTGTAAATTAATTTAAAATCTTGGAACTCCCCTGATTTCTTTAAACATTCTTCAAAATAACTTAAAATCTACTTATATCGCTTTAAATTCTCCTCAAATCCTTTAGGAAATCTTGATATCTTTGAAATCTTGGAAAATATCGTAAAATCCTTTTAAATTCTCTAAAATCACTTGAAATTTTTTGAAACCCACTTAAGTTCCTTAAAATCACTTGAAATCTCTTAAAATTCACTAAAATCTCTTAGGGCCGATTCCACCAACTTGATTAAATTTTAATCCTTGATTAAATCCTTGATTTGTGTACGCAAATAAGTATGGATTAACTTAAGTTAATCAAGGATTAAAATTTAATCACAGTTGGTGGAATCGGCCCTTAAAGTGTTTTACTATATCTTATAATTTTTTAAATCTTATTAAAGTTCTGGAAAATCCTTACATTCTGTGGAAATCGTTTTAGATTCCCTAGAATCACTTGAAATTTCTTCAAGTCACCTGAAATTCCGTAAAATTACTTGAAATATTTTTTAAATCCTTCAAAATTTTTTAATATCATTTAAAAACTCTTCAAATACTATAAAAAAATTTAGAATAGTCTAAAATATTGAAACTCCTGTGAACTATTTTGAAATTGCTAACAAATTTCTTAAAATCACTTATTGTTTCTCTATAATTAATACCTTTTTTCTTAATAGAACTTTTGTTTTCAGAAAATTAAATAGTTTAATAATCAAATAATATGAATAATAAATCCGCAGAATATTTTTTGGACCAGTTTTTCCTAGGTGGGATATTTATTAGGGCATGTTTGGGGTAAAATGACAAGGCCTTGGCCAGTTTTCCTTAAGTAGGGCAATATTCTGCTAAAGCGTTATAAGCCTTGTGTGGGCCTTGCCAATTAATCTAGTTAGGACCACATCAGAAGTAGAAAAAACTGACCAGGACCCTGTCAAAACCGCATAAGATTTTCTGCACACATCAAAATATTTTGTTGAACCAACTAAATATTTTTGTTAGGTCTTTTTGTTTACCTAACAAAACTATTTTTCTGGCTCATCATAAATGTTTTGTTGGCTGTATAACAACCAAATTCTTGTATGTAACTTTCCACTTCCACTTCCACTTCCACTTTTACTATTCGGTTCTCAATTTTTTGAATTTTACTTTTTCCAAATACACGTGAAAGTCAATTTTGACATTTTAAACGTCACTGGCGAATTGTAATCAGTTCGCGTATTTATTTCTTACTCGTCATTTTTCAAATTTTCAAGTTTTTTCAAGTTTATCACGAGAACGATGAATAAGAAATAAATGCGCGACCCGTTTACAATTCGTCGGTGAGACCCTTTGAAAAACAGAATCTGAGCACCGCAGGAATTGTAAAGATTGAAGAAAACCAAGGAATAATCCGAGAATCAAAATCGTAAAGTAAAGAAAGAAAAGGAAGCCTCGAGGGGAAGATATAAGGTGATTAAAAGAGAATCGTGAATAAAGAATAAGAAAAAAAACGGGTCTTCTCAATTTGAATCAAACAGATCCTTATTTATAGATTTTTTCACCCATTCAATCAAGATCCCCTCACGGTGCATCTGCCTTATATGCAAAGAGCAGTTCGAAACATTAATTTCGGGCACGCTTGCCTCGAATCATTTTATCTCGATAGAAACGATTTTTCATTTCCAGCAACACAGCATCGACGCATTAAAATTCTGTGTCACTCTCGTTAGGCACCGACGCGACGCGTCATCGTTTTTCAGGCAGTCAGGCATCGGAAGACACTTATATTGCGCGTCGGGGTCGTTGTGTCGCCCCATCGTTTGCTACGTCATTTATCATCGTGGTGAAAAAAAAAAGGAAAAAAAAAAGAGTAAACGGAAAGCAAGAAAATCACAATTCCGCAAACGACTTTTGAAGATAGATATTTTCGTAGCGGCAGCGGGGATTCGTCACCGTCGGGGGTAAGGTAGAAGTCCATGTTTCACCAGCAGTGCGACGTACACGCAGCCACAAACAAGGGTGTCCTGTCTCGAAATCGTTAGTCTCCAGGACCTTATTTCATTCAGTTCCTTAGACTAGTTTCCACTCCATGTTGAGGTCAACATCCATTTCAACTAATGGTTTTGTGACTTCTCGATTAGATGATATACAGAAGAAAAAACTGTTTATTGTACTTCAATATGTCATTCTATAAAGATTGAGTACATGCTTCGAGAAAAAGCAACTTGATGTCATTGTTAAGAATTCTTGGGATATTATATTATCAATTTTAGAATACTGACGTACAAGTTCAATAGACGCTTACACATATGTCACATTTTTCACGAAAATGAAATTTTCAGATCAATCGTTAATGCGCGAAAGAAAACTGCACAAGATTCAATTTTTTTTCAATTTCTCTGTTTCTCTCACTTTTCCTTGACTTTCAGATAAATATTTCCTTGACAGAAAATTATTAAACATGCGAATAAATTTTCAATAATAGAGCTGTTTAAATTGTTAAAATATTTAGCATCACTTTATTAAATATTTTGAAACTCTATAAAATGTTTTGAGATCTTCTAAGAATCTACGAAATTTTTGAAAAATATAAGAATTTCATGATAAACTTTAAAATCATTGAAAATTGTAAAAATCTCCAAAATAAACAGAAACCTTTTAAAGATCCTTGAAAATTTCAGGACAACCTACAAAATATCTTAAAATTCTTTAAATTCCTTGAGATTTCGAGAAACGTCTTAAAATAACAGAAAATTCCTTTAAATTAATAATACGTATTTCTTTGTGTTGAAATATTTTTTGACGAATTTCCTATCTTAAAAAAACGGTGTCAAAAAATGTCTCGAAAATCTCGTATACCTACATTGTTGTTGCAACCTGATTCACTTTTGAAAACTTGAAGTGGAAAGAAGAAAAACAAACTAATGGCGCAAAATAATTTGAGGAAAACCTTCGAAATACTTTAAAATTCGTTAAGATTTCTGAAAACTCCCTAAAATCTCTTGAAATCACATAAAAATTCACAAAAACGATTAAAATGATAAATATCTTGAAATCCAAGTTAAAACTAGTAAAAAGTTCTACAAATTCCTAAAAATCTCTTGGAATTTCTTACCATTTAAAATCTCGTCAAATCTTTAGAAATCGTATCAAATCCTTTTAAAAATAAGAGAAATAAATAAAATTACCTGACAACTTTAAAATCCTTTAAACCCCATAAAATACTTTAAAACTCTCTTGAACTCTTTTAAAATTCGTGAAAACCTCTTAAAATTATTATAAAGTGATTGAAATTCTTTAAATTATACGATAACATTTAAATTCCTTTGACGTCCTTTAAAATCTATTAAAATAATTAGAAATCTCATTAAATTCCACGAAATCCTTAAAATTCTATAATATCATCTAAAAATTAGAAAATTCCGTAAAATATTTTGAAAATTATTTAAATCTCTTGAATTCTTTTAAAATTCCTGAAAATTATATTACAACATTTAAAATTCCTTAAAGTCCCTTAAAATTCTCTGAAATCCTTTCAAATCTCTTAACATTCCTCGAAACTTTATAAGATTTGAAATCCCTTAAATTCTCTTAAAACACTCAGAGAAATTTTCAAATCACTTCAAATTTGACGAAAACCTACGAAATTTATTAAAATTCGTTAAGATTTCTTAAAACTCCAAAAAAACTCTTGAAATCCCTTAAAATCTACGCAAAAACCATTAAAATTATAAGTTTTTTTAAATCAAGTTAAAATTCGAAAAAATCTCTAGAAATTCATAAAAACCTCTTGGAATTTCATAGCATTTAAAATCTCTTAAAATCCTTAGAAATTTTATCAAATTTCATGAAATCCTAAAAAATTCTACAAAACCTTTTAATAATTAGAACAATCTCTGATAATCCCTTAAAATTTTACTGCAACATTCGAAATTCTTTTTAATTCTATAAATTCTTTTCAAAATCTTATATGTATAGAAATTCTTTTGAAATCCCTCAATAAAATTATCTAAAAAACTTTTAAATCCTTTAAAACTCATAAAAATCTCTTGAAATCTTTTTAAATTCGTGAAAACATCTGAATATTCTCATCAGAAACTTCTTGAAAGCTTCTGTTAGAATTCTCAGATATTCAACTGAATTCTTGGAAACTTCTTAGAATTCCAGTGACATTAAGTATGTATTCCAACTGATTTCATATAATTCTAGCGACTTATATTAGGGTGGTCCTTATTTTTCGATTTTCGATTCCAAAAAATTATAATAAATAAAATTAAAATTATAATAAATAAATCTGCCTTTTGTATATATTTTACGAGACTTTGTTATCAATTATGGAAATTGTAATTTTGGATCAATTTAGGTGTACGCCATTTTGTAAATTTTGCAAAAAAAATTTTATCGTTTAGATGTGTTTTTTAACACAGTCTAAAGATCACAATTGCACACAGTCAAAGGATTCCGGTGAAATATAAAAAAATACCTGCATTTGAAGTTGGACGGTACTTTTCCCTATGTTAATTGCAAAAGAAACTTTGAGTGCTTTGAGGCACATGTAAATATTAACCGATTTCGCTAAAATTTGGTGGAGATAATTTTTTTGTTCATTCTAACAAAATAGGGGTGTGAGACCAAGAATAATCGAAAAAAAAAAAACACCAAGAGTAAATAACGGACCACCCTAGTGTATTCTTACTATAAGTAAGAAATTAGATTGAATTCCAGATAATTCGACTGAATTCTACTTTATAGAATTATTCTCGCACGTATTTGACTTTTTATATCTATAATATGGTAGAATTGTAATCAATTTCCATTGAATTGCCCGAAATTTTTGGCAAGTGCCATATTTCGTGAACATAAAACTCCACTTTTACGATCCATTCAGGATTTTTGAGGAAAAAAATATGATTGAGAATCAGAGAGTGAATGCCGTAAGAAATCGAAGTGCGCACGACGCACACAAGACGCATTCATGCTGGAGAGTCGCTTCAATATATAGTGTATGTTATATATAATACATATATAGTGTATCGTCTTTGATTCCTGAGCAAAGAGGAATATGAAAGAACCGTCTGTCACGCCGACATATTGATTTCGTGGTTTACGATCCGACAAGCTGACTTCACTCGCCGACATAAAAGCGTGTCGCTACTAAATCCTGCGACCGCGAAAGGGACTCTGTGTGCTTCGGTGTTGAAACCGTGACACAGATTTTTCCTTTCCTTAAGGGAGAGAGAAAGAGAGAAAAGGAGATTTCAAATAATTACACAAATGATATACGAGCACTTCCGCTTTTCTTTTTATTGCTCTAATAATATCACAATGGCAAACTCAGCAAACTCAGAAGAAAACTTTACTACCGTATGGAGGTTTGATTTTAATGTTTGATAGTATAGGAAAGGGAACGAAACTTTTATGTTATTTACGAGAAGAAGAAAATATTAGGTTTCTTAGATTTGAAATTGGATAGAATTTTATGACCCCTATTTTATCAAAGTTCTATTGTTGTAGTTGCACCATATGATATTTATCTTTCCGCTATTTACATTTTTACAAGAAACTTCCCTAATAATATTATTTTTCTGACGTATGAAGATTTGTTTGTTTTTTTGAGCCAATTTTTATGTTGAGTGTTTTTGTTAATCTAACAAAACTGTTTTGTTGGCCATTGTATTTTTGTTGATGCAATGTATTTTTTTTTAGATTATTTCTTTATTATTTTTAGTTTATTTACACTTAAATTATATTTATTTATATTAGTGAACGCTTTTACGCTACGAAAAATCGGAAGAAATTTTGTGGCGGCCAAGTCTTGTAGATTTGATTTTATATTTTAAAAATTGGATTAAATTCCAGGGAAGCTTTTAGAATTCTGGTATATATATATATATAAAATCCTAGATAAATTTTTGTAATTTTAGTGTGCTTGAGCATATTATAGGGAAGTTGATGGCGAATTATGGTGAATTAAATTTAATTATGTTGATATTTGTATTATTGTAGTACATTTGTGTATGTACTATATAAACCTCGATTAATTCCTAGGGAATTCGTCTCAATTCTAAGGATTTTGATTGTGCTCCAGGTATTATTATTATTATTATTATTATTATTATTATTATCTACATTCTCATTTCTTTCTCGAAAATTTGAAATTGTCTATCCTGATCATAAGGGTCAGATGTAAAAGTGATAACGGATCTTTATTTTGGCAGATGCCGTAAACATAAATGGAAAGTGGGTCGTCCCGATGACACGCCGCGCCGCGTCAAATTTTAGAATCGTATAGCACATAATGTGTGGAACGGAGTTCCCTAAACAGATCCGCCCTTTTTATCTGCGTTTTATGGCCGCAAGTTTTATAGCCAGATGACAACTACAACCACGGCGAAGACGTTTGTGAGCATCCTCGCAGACATTTACGTGTACCTCGGCAAAGAAGCACGCTTAGAGAAATTTCTGGGAAGAAGGCAAAAAATAGGGCCAAATTTACGTTCATAGCTCGTAATGCTTGGACAGCATTTTTTTTATTGAACAAAGTTTTGTCGTAAAAGTCAGAGCCAAACCTTACCCATGGCTTTAGAAATATTATCGAAATTATAGAAAAGGAAAAATAATGAAAGCGAAAAGAGAAATACGGTAGCAAAATGAGAGGTTTTTTACATTTTTTTTCACAATGAGAGAAATTATTAGTCATGGCTACCAATTTTTACATACTCATCAGAGAGAATGTATTAGATTTGTGTCTATGTTAAACTTCGTGAAAATCTCTAAAAATTCTAAGAAACCTTTGAAAACCTGTGCAATCGCTTAAAATTCGTGAAAATCTCTGATAATTTTCAAAAAATTCTTGAGATTTTTTTAAATTCAATGATAACAATTCAAATCCCTTTTATATCCTTTAAAATCCATTAAAAGTATTAGAAATATCTTCAAATTCCATGAAATCCTTTAAAATTTCACAAAATCTTTTAAAAATCAGAAAAATCTCTTGAAATACTTTTATGTAAATTATTAGAAATCTCATAAAACTTCATCAGATCCATAAAAATTCCACAACATGTTTTAAAAATTGAAAAACTTTTTCAAAATTCTTTAAAAATTTACAACTTTTTGAAAACCCATAAAATTTGACGAAAACCTTCGAAATCTTTGTAAATTCTACAAAATCTTGTAAAAATCATAAAAAAAATTTGAAACTCCTCAATAAAACTCCCTATAAAGTTTTAAGTTCCTTATTTAAATCCCGCAAAATACATATCTTAAATGTCATAAAAGTACCTTGAAGTCCGATTGAAATCTGATCAAAGCCGTGAAAAATTCTAAAAATTACTAGAAACTTCTTGAAATTCTTTAAAATTCTACGATAACATTTAAAATCCCATTATCTCCCATGATTATTAACGAAACCAAATTCAAAATTTAAAATTCAGTTCACGCGAAATTTACGATTCGGCAAGTATCGATTGTCGAAAATCACTATCGATATTTATACGACGAATTAGGAGTGCAGAATAGGCGTTACGATATTTCGACTGTTTGACTCAATCATCTTTTTAGAATAGATTTTAATTTGTTGGCAAGATAGATTTCGAAATTTGGTGTCTAATGTAATCATTAAATGTTCAATAATTAGTCATCAATTAGTCATTCTTTCAATTGTCCTTCAGTGTTAATAGTTGTTCTTGAATTTAAGGTACATGTCAAAGGATAGGGATGTTTTAGTTTATTTTCCTCAAACCACAATTGACTAAGAATATGGAAGAATTAAATATGGATTTTGAATATGGAATTTGAAAGCAAAACAAAAACTCACCCTACTATGAATGAGCCATAAATATACACCGAAAAGTTTTGCGTGAACCGATAAATGAGTTCGCCATGCGGCTTACCACAAACGAAAAGTGGCATGATTGCAAATTTCTTGGTACCAATGAGCCACAAGTTGACGACTTTTCGAGAACTAAAAGCAGTGACTTTTTCGTTCTAAAGGTTCATATCCCTGGTCAGAATAAGAGTATAACTGAGGACTGAAAAAAAATTCATTCTTTTCGCAGAGGCGAAACAGAAAACCACAGTAACCACGTCTGTCTCTCTTCCTCTTTCATTTAATACTTTTAACGCTTTTTTTCTTTTTATTTCGGTTCGGTTTATGACCTCGAAAAAAAAGAGCGAACTCGTAACTAAAATCTTTCTCGAGTGTTTGTTCCGTTAATCACTTAAAAAAACTTCACTTATTTCTTCACCAACTCGGAAATGTCAATTATTTCGTCTCGTTCAAAAAAATCTTTTTCTTAATTAATATTTTGGACTTGTAACCTATATTTTTCGAATAAATTACTATTAACATTGTTATTCTTATTTTTATTATCCTAATATTATAAAACTCTTTTGCATACCATTAAAAACGAAATGAAGCAATTAAGTCAGTCAACTAAATGAAATTTGAATTACCCCACATAAAAAAGACAATGCTCAATTTTAAGTTTCAAAGAATAGGGGCAATTTAGTTTTTATGAGGGAATTTACGCTTTTATGATAGAGTAATGAAATCAAATAGCTATTTACATGAAAGGTACTTGCTCGTTATTGATTTTTGTCGAAGAGCGAACAAAAAAGTTCGCGCAAGCATCGGCGCGAGACGACCTCGTGCAAGCCACCCTCCCTCTGCAAGTGAAATGTGAATCCCACTTTTATAGTTTTACGTTAACGTAATTCTCGCTTTCCTCTTCATCTCCATGGAAAATTCGAAATTACGAGCTCCCGATTATTTATTACCATGCGCCTTGACGTGAACAATTGTAAATCCATGCCATTAAAAACGAATCGATGGTGATTTATTTATTATCAAATGGGATTTCATTTCCGCAGTTCAAACTTTTTACTGCCAGCTCACGATTTTCTTGAAGGCTAAAAGTCGAAATATATTTTATAAATTCATTTTATAAGAATGCAATTGATTATTATTAATTATTATTCATTAACGATAATAAAGAATGATTTATAGATTTATATAGATTCTTTCATTCATTTATTCATTGATTCTATCCACATTTCTTCCGCCTATTTTTTTATCATATTTTATTGTAAATCAAACTGTAGCATGTTTAAAAATTAAAAAAAGTATTAAATTCTAATGAAATTTTGTGAATTTTAGTAAATTTTACCGAATTTTAGGAAATCACATTTTATTCAGAAGAATTCTACTGAATTTGATTGTATTCTAGGGAATTTTATAGAATACTAGTGAATTTTACTTAATTATAGTGAATCTGACTGAGTTCCAGGAAATTCGATTGAATCAAACTATCTCTAAAGAAATCTAGATAATTTACCAGGTTGCATAAATAAAAATGTTTACTCATAAAAAATGATTCTAGCTATAGTCGTGTAGCTTCATTTCCTGGTAGCAGTAATAAATACATTTTTCTCGATTTTAAATACATATTTCTGACAATAAGACTCGGGAGAATAAAATCGTACAAGGGAATAATAATTATTATTATCAGCCTAGCGTAACTTTATGGCAAGCAACGATAAAAATTGATATTCGTAATAAAATCTCAAATGACTAAAACAACTTCTTTATTTCCATAAACGGTCGACTCATCTTTTTCGATCAATTTTCTACTGCATCTCTAATCGAACCGTTATCATAAGCGGAAAGAGGGAATTATTTCAGATTATTTATATGCAAGTGCTGTTTGCAACGTTTATACACAAAAATCAAAAAAATTTTTTTCAAATTCATTATAAATCGTATTCTATTGCTTAAATGGCTATAAAACAATACAATAAGTGCTCAAAAGTTGGATATTTTACTCCAATGTATTTTTACAACCCCCAGACTTTATTCTGTCAGTGAGAAAGTTTATTTTGCTTTGGTTCCAACTATTACTAAACACTTCGAAAGATTTTTAATGATTTAAAAATACTTGCAAAGCTTATCAAAGATATTCTAATTATTTCCAACGATTTTCAATGACTTTTAAATGATTTCACGTTATTTCTAAAGATTTCCACAGATTTTTAAAGTTTTAAATAAAATTATCAAGATTAACAAATATTTACAAATAATTCCAAAGATTTAAGGATATTTTTAAGGTTTTCAAATGATTCAAAATATTCCAAGAGCTTCCAATAATTTTAAAGGGATTTCAAAGAATAAGAAAGGATTAGAAAAGGATCCAAAAACTTTCCACGATTTTCAAAGATTTCCAAAGATTTGCCATCTCGGAAACAAACTTAGCGATAATTTTCGAATTCAATGCCTTCCACTGACACCGCGAGTGACCGAGTGTAGCCAGTGCTCTCAAACGGGGCAGCCTGCGCGCGCATTGTTTGAACTTACTTCTGGAGAAATTTTTACAATGGTCAATTTAATTCGATTTTGAATCGCGCGCCAGATTACAGTCAATTGCAAAATTTCTCTAGCAGGAAGCCAACACGTGCTGCGCGCGCAGCCTGCCCCGTTTGAGGGCACTGAGTGTAACGTGGCGGAGACGCGAGCAAGCGCGGATATCGAGAAAATGCATCTCGCGCATCCCCCTCCAATCAGTTCTGCTCCCACCACGAAGCTCGCTGAGTATAAAAAGTCAAGTGCTACGAAAAATTGTCAGATTGTTTGGGGAAGCCAGGAAGGCATACCGCCCAAGAACAAACTGAACTTGGCTCGCATACCACTAAGACGCAAATGGAATTGTATCAGATTTTTAAGGATTTTTAAAGATATCTAAGGATTTCAAAGATATCAAGAAATCTCAAAGGAATTGAGGTGATTCGAAGAGATTTCGACAAAATTCAGGATGATGTCAAAAAAGTTGAGGAGAATTCAACAAATTAAAAGATATTTTTATAGATTTCTAATAATATCCAACAATTTGTTGTGATGTACAATGATTTGTAATTGAAATTTATTTCGAAAGATTTAAGGAAACTAAGAGTTTTCAAGTGTTTCAAGATGTTTAAAGAATTTCAAAAGATTCGAAAATATTTCAAGAGAGTTAATAACTTCTAATAGATTTCAAATGAATCAAAGAGATTTGGAAAAATTATAAGAAAACAAGACGATTTCAATAGGTTCTAGGAGACTTTAAAATGTCAGTAAAATAAAAGTAAAATCTCCAACGATGAAAGCTTCTTTCTTTCTATAATAATCAGTTCGCGTTCAATTTTCCAGTGAATCCGTAATCGAACTAGTATCATAGGCGGAAAGAGGGAATTGTTCTATACAGCGATCGAAAAATAACGGTACGTACCTAAGTAGACACACTGCGAATAATAATTTTCTCCGGGAGCGCTCGTCTCGGATAAGTATTTATTGCGTGAAACTCCTCTCGATATATCCTGGTCGGGATATATATCCTGGTTCTCGCTCTCTGCAAAAATGGCGATTCTATATGCATGTTCTGTGTCAAATTACTCTAGCAATCGAGCTCACAAATCATGAAAACGGAAAAATTCAATTCTCCGCTTCCGCAAATGAAAAGTTTCTAGCAGATCAATTTTCATGCAATATCTTTCTTCCAAATTGTGTATTATTAAAGAAAACAAGGAAAAGGGAAAAAAGAAACTATTTGAAGTTGTAGCAATTTGTCTCAACACAAGGAACCTTTCTTCTTTTTACATAAGGGTATGATTCCATATCATATTTAAAACTGAAAAATAAAATCGCCTCGAATAGTTTCATCCGTATTTTTTAATTCGACATGATATGCAAACTTTTCAAGTTATAAGTGTTTAAACATCTAGAGTAGAAATAGTTAGTGATTTTTAAAAATCTTCCGGTTCGTAGCCCATTTCTTATAAAAAAGTGCTGAAATATTCCATAAGAATAATACTCGTAACAAATAATGACCATATATCAACAATTACTATTGTTATAAACATTTTAATATAAATTAGAAATTGGTTTTCATGTTGTTATATAGAAATATGTAGTTTTTTTCATCCGAAGCATTTAAAATATGTTTGAAACAGATGACCTCACAATTTTTACCGGTAGTGCAGTATAGTTCCAGTGACAGTTATTGAAAATTTCAATAAAAAAGAGTCACTTATCATCGATGAAAATTCAACACTGAATTAGTATTTGACATAGTGAATCAGCGAAATCTCACTGATTTAAGTTTAGAGAGCATAAAATTAAATCTTAGCCTCGTGTTTCTAGCAATCAAAGACAAAACTTCGGTCTACTGAAATGAAAAAAAGAAGAGGCGGGATTCAATATAAAAGATAACAAGGCGTTCGATGATCAATTTATCAGGTGGATGAGTTGTTTTCCGCAGGTGCGCGAAGAAGCCAAGGGAGCATTTAATGGGTGCTACCCATTAATGGGTAGCACCCATTATCCGAGAACTATATAAGCTGGATAGAAGACTGAAAAAGATATCTGTGGGATGATGTGATCGATAAACGACGTCTAATAATGTCCCTCGACCTTTGAACTATTATTCTTAAAAAAAATAGTAGCGGAGGAAGAGGACAAATATTAGTGACCGATGACCTTGATCTATTGTTATTGTAGCTCTTTAGAGGTGGAAAAACATCGCTTTGTCCTGAATGAGAGGCCTCAGGCAACAAATCAGATAAATATCCCTATATATAACTCTCCCTTTCCTAGTCGTGCAATTTTACTGGTTTAAAAATATTTCAAGAGTTTTTAAGGCATTTCAGAAAATAATAAGAGGGTAAGGTAAGTGTCTTTTGTAATTTAAAAAATAAATTACAGCAATTATGATCCTCGCGCTCTACCCGCAATTAATTTCTCGTTTTTTCACACCTTTTGCTAGAATACAAAATAATTGAGAAATTTATAAGTTTTTGAATATAGAAACTTGTAATCCCTTACCTAATTTCAGAAATCTCTATAAGTTTCGTAAGATTCTTTAAAATCCCCTTAACTCTTTGCGGCATAGTGGGACGTTCAGCGTTCCACCTTTTTCTCTATGGTTTTACATTTTTTAATTACTTTTTTAAGAACAAGTGCCGGGTTTTTTATTTTTTCTAAGTCTCTAGGATATATATGAATGTGAAAAAAATTGTATCCGTCATTAATTGTTAATTATAAAAATAATGTATATAAACAAATAATACAAATTGGTGCTTTTTCACGGAAAAATTTATTTTCCACTAATCTATCTTGTAGATTCGAACGGCAATTTTTTTGGGCGGAATTCAAGATTTTTTGAAATTTTGAATGTTGAATTTTTAAAATTTTGAATTTTGGAAATCTGACTTTTTTCTTAGAAAAATGTGTGCCGCAAAGGGTTAATATCCTTCAAAATTTTTATTAAAATTACTTTATATCCCACATAAAATCTCGTAAGATCTCTTAAAATTATTGAAAACCCCTGAAATGTCATGAAATCAATTAAAATTCCTGACAATCCAATAGAATTTCGTAAAACCCCTTGAAAGTCCTTAAAAAATAAGTTAATTTCTAATAAAATATCCTAAAATATCTTAGAAGTATTTAAAAATCCATGGAATTCCGTAAAATCGCTCGATTCCCTTAAGTCTTTTAAATTACTTAATATTCTGTACAATATCTTAAAATCCCTTTAACATCCTTTAAAATCTGTTTAAAGTCCTTTAAATTTAGTAAACTTATTTGATATTCTTTAAAATTCCAAAACCTATCGTTATATCCCTTAAAATTACATTAAATTACTCAAAATACTATGAAATCTCATTAAAACTCTTTAAATTCCTGAAAATCAACTGAAATTTCGTAAAATCCCTTGAATCCCTTCAAAATCCTTTAAATTACTTAATATCCCATAAAATATTGTAAAACCCTTTAAAATTATTTAAAATCACATGAAATGTCATAAAATCCATTAAAATTCAGAATCTGGTGAAATTCCTTTAAATTTTATAAATTCACTTCATATTCCTTGATATTCCTTAAAATTCGACAATCTTTTGTTATATCCCTTAATATTACTTACAATAGTATAAAATCTTTTGAATAAGTTAATAGTTAAAATAGTTAAAATTTCAGGCAATTTCGTAAAATCCTTTGAAATTTCATAAGATTCCTCGAAATACTGTGAAATCAATTAATATTTTTTAAATCTCAATAAAATTCGAAAAATCTTTTTAAATTCCTTAACATTATTCCATGTTCCATGAAATCTCATTAATTCCTAAAAATCTCTTAAAACTTTCTTAAATTACTTAAAATTCCACCAAATATATTATAGTCAAATCCCTTGAATTACTTTATAATCCCAAAAAATCTCATAATTCTAATATCGAAAAAAGTTCACAAAGGGCCTAGGGGGATAAATATATGGAAAAGTAATGAAAATTTGCCCCTGCATGTATCAAATCGATATTACCACCATAGATGGGCAACCATATTTCTGTGATGTGATTCTTATGAATCCTGCGAGTGACGTCACATTTAGAAAGGTACAGAAAGGATCAAGAAAGACATGATCATGTTTCAGAAAAAGTTTGAATATTTTTCAGATAAAGTAGGCCAAAGGTAATAAAGTTGGGAAGCAAAGTAAAGAAACTCGACATTTGCGGTACTGCACGATGACAGGAAGATCAAGTGATTTCTTTGAAGTTCTTAAAGAGTCATTCCCATTTTTTCGAGCTCGCTCATTTTGTCTCCTCGCTCAAGCTGAGAAAAGCGACGACTGTGAATGAGTCATGAGTGTAAAGAAAAACGCGTTAAATCTTTCCGAGCTAGAGGAAAAACACGAGTACCTTCTGTCAAAACGAATGTTTCTCTATCCTTCCCCCGCCGAGTCGATTAGCGTCTGTCACTAATGTCACTACATTGCCACTGATATTTATTATTTGTCCCTTTGACGATTTTTCAACCTAAAGTTATTCGTCACTCAGGTCACCCTAATCAGAAGAAAACTCCAATCGCTTTTAAATTGCAGACATTTAAAAAAACAAGTTGCACAGAAAAAACAAGGACTAAAAGTGTTTACAGCTGAAATCAGTTTTTAGGCTGAATTTCAGTCTTAAGTCAGTTTTTAGTCTTGTTTTAAGACTAAGAAATCTAAAAACAAGACTTCTTAGTCTTAAAACAAGACTAAAAACAGACTTAAGACTGAAATTTAGCCTAAAAACTGATTTCGGCTGTAAACACTTTCAGTCCTTATTTTTTCTGTGTGGTTTTTTAAAAGGGAACATGGTTCAAGAATTCAGTCGCATTCAGTAGAAAACAGATTTCCTAAAATACATATGTATACAATCAAATTCAGTTAAATTTACACGAATTTAATTAAATTTCTTAGAAATCATTAATTTTCTCTAGAACGTAAAAAATGTCCCTGAAAATAGTCAATTTCATGAGAATTTGAATAAACTCACAGAAATTTAGTCGCATTCTCTAGAATGTAAGTAAATATCTTTAAATATACAGACAAATCTAAAATTGCACTTAAATCCCTAGAAATCACTTCAAATCATTTTAAATTATTGCAAATCCCTTGAGATGATTAGAAATCCCTTCAAATAATTGAAAATACCTTAAAATCATTAGGAATCTCTAAAAGTTATTAGATATCTTTCAAAGTTTCTAGAAATATTAAATATCGCGAATAAAGGGTTATCGAGAAATTGCGTGGAGAGTCGATGTCTTGAAATCATCTTAACATCTTTGCAGTCTTTTCAATTTGTTGTTATCTTTTGCAATTCTCAGAAATCTTTATAATTAAAAAAAAAAACCTATTGAGAAAATCTTAAAATCTCTTGAAATCTACGAATCTTACATTTTATCTCCACTAAACAATCGAGTACTTAACCCCTCAATCCAAATGAAACTCCAAGCAGATTTAACTAAGTTTTATCCGTCGAGCAAGATTCTGTTACATTTTTAAGTCGCTGCATATATTATTGTCGGGAGTTTATAAATATTGTAAATAGAAGTTGTTAAATATATTGTTAAACTAATGCTAAAACTTAAATAAGATGGATGTTAGTGTTAACTAAAAACAAACGACACTTCAAATCAATCTCATTTTATTTTATAATATTTATAAAAATTTTCTACAATATATTTAAAAGCTACTATTTAAAATACAAGAAGGAACGCGCGCTCCGCGCGCGCATTTACATTCTTTTAAATTCGATTATAATAATTCAAATCCGTTTTATATTCTTTAAAATCCATTAAAAGTATTAGAAATATCTTTCAATTTCATGAAATCCTTAAAAATTCCAGAAATATTTTCAAACTCATAAATTTTCCTGAAATCTACTTTAAGATTCATGAAAATCTCTCAAAATTCCTAGAAACCTTTTGAAATTCCATGACAAACTTTAAAATCTCTTAAAATTCCCAGAAAAATTCTTGAAATTTTGCGGTAACATTTAAAATTTCTTTATACCCTTAAAAATATTACATAGAATTCGTAAAAATCTTTTAAAATTCTTTAACATCTTTTTAAAATCCTCAGAATTTAAAAATATTTAGAATCCTTTAATATTCTTTAAAATTTCTTAAAATTGCATGAATTCGTTTAAAATTTCACGAAATGTCTTGAAATCTCTTAAAATTCTAGGAAAATTTTCAAAATCATAAATCTTTTTTTGAAATCTACGTTAAAATTCATGAAAATCCCTTACAATCATTAGAAATCTTATGAAATTCCATGAAATCCTTACAAATTTCACAAAATCTTTTAAAAAATAGAAAAATCTCTTTAAATACTTTTATTTAAATTATGAGAAATCTCATAAAGCTCCCTCAAATCCATAAAAATTCCACAATATCTTTTAAAAATCGAAAAATTTTCTTGAAAACCCTTAAAATTTGATGAAAACCTTCGAAATCTTTGTAAATTCTACCAAATCTTTTAAGAATAATGAAAGGCTTTTGAAATTCCTCAATAAAGTTTTAAATTCCTTATTTAAATCCCACAAAATACATATTTTAAAAGTCATAAAAGTACCTTGAAGTCTGATTGAAATCTGATAAAAATCGTGAAAAATTCCCAGAAACTTCTTGAAAGTCTTTAAAATTTTACGATAACATTTAAAATCTACTAGTTAATTTAATTAAAAGTTAAAATTGACTTAATATGCCAAGAAATGCTTTATGATCTTTTCTTATTAACTTGAATGATTGCATATACTGATAATGTATTTTCACGGACAAAGAGTTAAAAATGATAAATAAATAAATTATTCATGATACAGGAATGCATGTGATCGAAACAGTGCGTAGCTAACAAGTGCCCGATCAATTTTATTTCGACTGACATGTTTGGAATTTTACTCTGTGCCCTTGATCAGGTGGCGATGGTGTTTGAATAATACAAGAAGTGATAATTTGTGACAGAGGATTTTATTCGATGGCTATAGCGACTTAAATATAATCAGACGAAGCATCTGTCCTCTACTATAGTGGTATATAGTATGTAGGACAGATGCTGCGGCCGAAGCATCTGTCCCGCAGTGCTTGGCCCGTATTCTCTGTAATCACGGGGAGCTGAATAGATAATAAAGAGTATCGCACTCCACCTCTGGAAGAGGCTTACTCCAGAGATTCATTGTCATTTGGTGACTACACGCACTTTTAGACAAATCGGCGTAAACGCTCACAAAGCACTTCGTCACATGAGATTCGTATGTTGTTGGGGTTCATTCGCTAGTGCATAGAGAGAAAATATATTGCTAGTAAATACTACCTTTCTCTATCGAGTCCAACACCCTGATCCAAACTCAAACACTCCATTAATATGTGTCAAACTCTCTCTTGAACAAGTAAATAAATTTCGTGCCTATATTTACCAACCACAACTATTTTTATCGAGACATATGGGCAGGTCTGTTTTTTAATAAGAAGAACAACTGTTTTCAAAAATGTCTGCCATTTGTAAGCGATTGAAATTCTCTTGGAAATTTAATTAAATTCGCGTGAATTGGACTGAATTTGAATGTGAATAAAGTTTCGAACGTTCAAATGAACGAAATATTCTTTTAAATTATATTTTATCCAGATATATTGTGCCAACTAAAAATAACAATCAGGATTACAAGTTTATTTAATTCTTTATTATTTTCAATGTAAATTAATCAATATTTAAAAACTTTTTGTAGTTATAAATACAATCAATACAAAAATTCGTTCATTTGAACGTTCACAACTTTTCAATCATGAATTTGACTTAATTCTAGGCAATTTTACAGAACTTCCCTAGTAGAAATTGGTCTAGTTTTTTCCTGAACACTCAATAACTCGTATGGCTGAAATGGAGAAAAACTAGACTAGAGGAACTGAGTAGTGCCTATTTGGAGCCTAACTAGAATTTCTTGAACAGATTTCAATGAGGAAATCTTTGAATAGTAATCAATGAAATTTCCTCATTCAATACGA
>UCOH01011850.1:0-31443 GCA_900474275.1 Synergus japonicus | reverse complement strand
GATTACGAGACGAGACGACATTCCTGGAAAGCTTTTTCAAACACCAACCGACGCCTAATGTTGGATCCTTATCGAGACTTTTGTAATGTATGAAATCATCGTTGTTCTATGTATGGATGAATGAGTGTGCGAGAAACAAAGTTGAAGACTGGAATTGCTACAATAATAGCCAATACGAAAATGTCCGTGGTTATTCTTGCGCATAGAATGTGTCTTAGGAAGCCTAGGTATTAGACTATTTATTTGTTAACAAGTTCCAGTGGCAAATTTTGGGTGAGTCCACTTTATAATATTCAAGGGAAACGCGAAGTCAAGAGATCTCAATGAATGCGCAATTATTTGTCTCTCTCTCACTCGATGTAATTTATTAGTGCTTGATCCTAGTATTTTTGAATAAATCCTAAGCTTTGTTAAATTTTAATTGAAAGATGGCTTTTTTACAACACACCCCGCAACACCCCATAACCGGAACACCACAGTTATTTTTCGCTGAACCATGAAATAATTTATGCATACAACCAGCAATGAACCTGAAAGAGAAAACTTCATTAAAAGTCATAAAAAAACAAACAATAAAATCCGTAATCCCGGTTAGAAATTTTGCTGTGGCCCCGACCGAGCCCAGATCTGAAATACCGAATTCTGGTCGGGGCCCGGTCTATTTTCAAAAACTTAAGCCTTTGAATTTTACTTATCTGGCGGACATAATTATATGCACGAAAGATAAAAAATTTCACAAGATCACTATACACAACCATAGAAATCATTCAAAAGAATACAAAAATAATTAATAAGACCGAGATAATTATAAAACCGATAATGAACGTAAAACAAAAATATCCAATAAAGGCAATTAAAAAATTAAAACATATGATTGATAAAATTCATAAATTATAAGAAATCCGGAATTTATTTTCTAGAGCCATTAGTTGTTGACTTCCTATTCAGATTTAGAGAGTAGAAGCCAAAAGTAACTTCTAAAAGTTCTTGAATTTATAAAATATTGATAACTCGATAAAAGTATACTCTCTAAATCTGAATTAGTGAAAAGTGAGCCACTAATTTACTTTAGTGAAAATTTTTACTAATTATTAGTTGTATTTCACTATTTCAATTCGCAGTTTTCAATTTTTAACTAAAGTTTTAGTTAAAAATAATTAACAATTAGAATTTTTCACTAAAGTAAATCAGTGACTCACTTTACACTAATTCACATTTAGAGAGTATATAAAGTAAAGCTAATAATAATTGAATTGCGATTCGAATCACACGTTTTTAAAGTACACGCACCCTTGTTAAATTTGCATGCAATTTGAAAAAAGCTTATAAGCCTATAAATAATTTATAATCGCGTGTGATAAAGCTGTTTGGAATTTGAGTTGAAAATTAAATTTCGCGCATAAAGTACAAATACATTTGATGAAGAATATGTATGCAGGCGTGTAGAGTGTACAAGTCACTAGAAGGCTATATTCCATCATAATCGCGCCTGGGAGCGAGCCACTCGGCATCAGAATCACGTTTCCCATAATCTGCGGTAATCTCATAAATAATGTGCAGTCTACGTGTGGGGCACGTACGAAAAACTTGCACACTAACTTATACCTTTTATGTGTTGAAGTATAGAGCTGAAAATGGAAATATGAGTTTAGCCAATAACGCCACACGGACGAATGTATAAGAACAAATGTTGAGGTGCCAGCAAACAAGGAAACCAATCCCTTCAGACTAGATTCATCTCCCTTTCGACGAGTCTGGCGTGCGAATCGAGATTATTTGACACTAAGCAAACGAATCGAGGTCGATTATATGCAAGTGCTTCCCCTTTTCTATATAGAATTCAGGGAATAAGGACTCTATCAATAAGCACGATAGACGTAATCATAATATTAGATTTCCAATATCATTCCGGAATAGTTATTGACTTTTTTCTTAAAACAATATTCTAGTATGCAATTTGTGATTCATTGTTGTTTGAAATTGAAATTCAATAGAGAATATTGAAATTATATTATCAATTTCAAGAGGTCCAATATAAGTCTCAATTTATGAAATTTGAAAATAATTTTCAGATTATTTTCGATGTATGTTGTGATTTCCAAAACTTTTAAGGGATTTTACCAGCTGCTGCGGTTTTATTGATTTTGAAGAAATTTATAACGATTTGGCAAGATTTCACTAGAATTTTTAAGTTTCAACTAGATTTCATGGGATTTTAAGTGATTTTAAAGGATTTCATGGAATTTTACGACATTTAATTTGATTTTCAGATATTTTAAGCGATTTAATGAGATTCACTGATTAAAATGTTTATTAATATACTTTTAATATACATTTTGTAAAGTCATTTGCATATACCGTAAATTAAATTTAATATATTACCATACGTTTTAGAATTAATATAAAACCATATTAAAATGAATATAGGGTTTATTAATATTAATATAAGATATATTGATATTAATATAAAGTATATTAATATTATTATGGCTGTATATTAATTCTAAAACATAATGGTATATTAAATTTTGATCAATTTTTTTTTATTTCATGGGATTTTCAACAATTTTAAAGAATTTGACGATATTTTGTAAAATTTTAAGTAATTTTAAGGGATTTTTTACGATACTTTATGGGAATTAAGTAATTTTTAGGATGCGATTTCATGCGATATTGAGTAATTTTAAAAGGTTTTACGAAAATTAAAAGAATTTTATGAAATTTATTGAGGTTCCTGAAATTAGATAATTCTCTAAATCTCAAATAGTGAAAAGTAGGTCACTTTAGTGAAAATTTTCACTAATTATTAGTTGTATTTTACTATTTCAATTAGTATATTTTTAACTTTTTACTAAAGTTTTAATCAAAAATGACTAACAATTAGTAGAATTTTTCACTAAAGTAAATTAGTGACCTACTTTTCACTAATTCAGATTTAGAGAGAAGGTATTACAAGTTCTTATAATTCAAAGATTAAAAATTCTAATTTATTCTAAATACTTCTGATTTGAAATTGTGTAGAATCCTTTGTTTTGTTAAAAAATTGTTTCTTGTGGCAGATTTTCAGTCGTAACTGCTCTGTAAATCTGAATTAGTGAAAAGTAGGTCACTGATTTACTTTAGTGAAAATTTGAAAACTTACTAATTAAAATAGTGAAATACAATGAATAATTAGTGAAAATTTTCACTAAAGTAAATTAGTGACCTACTTTTCACTAATTCAGATTTAGAGAGTGGTGTTTTAATTTTAATTTATAAAATTTTGTTTACTCTAAAATGGCATCAGTAAATAAAAAAAAACGGGTTCTGTACCTCGGTTTCTATTTTTTGGACATTATAAACAAGAAAATAGAAACAATTTTACTTCCAAAGTTTATATACCAGAATCATATACAGCCAAATGCAGACGTTTTCTTATTAAATAACAGAGTCCTCAGAATAACACTGAAGGAAACAATTCGTCATTTGAGTTTCTGTGAGGAAATAGTCAGGGGATAGTGAATCCAGGACATAAGAGTGAAGAATGACAGGGTGAGAGTCTCAAACAAAGAGACCATTTTATTATCAAGTGGCAGCGAAGCACTCACAATTCGATTCTTGTCCCGAAATCGCTTCTTTCTCCTACTTACTGTCAGCAATAATATTTATTTGTGGACCGGAGCTTCGATATTGGCCGCTAATTTATGTCGGGATACACTCAATGTCCCCCAAACCAATCCGGAAATTGTGGACAAGTCGTTTCCATCGGGGTCGAGGATTTGGCTTTGTCCAATGTCCGACACTCGTTAACCTTACACAAATACAAAATTGATTGGACCACTAATGAAAAAAACAATTATTATGATGTTATAAAAGTTCTATAGCGGTAAAAAGACGTCACCTAAACCTAAACGAAGAGATATCAAACTTAAATTTCAAATCGACGCCAAACGTTTGAATAGAAGGCGACTTTTTCGTATAAATAAAAAAAAGAACAATAAATTTGTCCAGTAGTCGGTTTTAGTGGATTCTGGCTCTATGCGTGTTTGCGAATTGCTGTACACGACAGCGTTACGCGACGTGTACCCGGTGTTTGCCGGTGGGCGACGTTCATTCGTTTTTACCTCGTTTAAATGAAAAAAGCCTACTGACGGCGAAACCAGCACTGGTCCGTGTCTAGCCCGTTTTTCAAAACTCTTTATTGCCGTCGTCGCACTGTATTCAAAGCGGAACTCGAATGTCCCGCGTAAAAGTGCGCCGCTTCAGGTTTTATATATGCAGCTTTCAGTTTTATGATTACACCCGCCACCGGGTGGTTATGCCCTTCAGGGTCGAAAAATGTGCACCGCCTCGTTGACACGAACTGCATCGTCCGCCAGTCACCGACGAGAGTATCGTATTTCATCATTCGTTCTTCCTTTTTTACCTTTTTTTGCGTGATTTATTCTTTTTTTCGACCCTTCCCGTCTGTCACCAACGGATACACTAAGTACTTGCCGGGACTTTGTATCTGTCTGTTATAAACAGGGGATAATGTTAATATTAATTTTGCGACTCCGCATTTGCCATCTAGTAGCAAAATTCTTTCCACTTTCTATTTTTTACTACTACATAGATTGAAACTGGACATGTTCCCTTTCAGCCTTATGAATTAATAAAGATTAGCTAGCCAAACTCATCAGATTAAAGTCAGATCAACACCAAATTCAGGGAATGAAGACATCTACTCAAGCCCAATCTCCATATAAGTCTAATGATCCTGGTTTGTGATAAGACGGTTGTCCCGCAAACCCTTATCGTCTTTCGCAAAGAGAGCGTGGCCATAATGCGTCGTTCGTGCCGTAAATCACGGTGTTTGCATAAAATATTAATAAGTGACACGAGTCAATCCGGGATTAGAGTGGCGTGGAGGAAGGGTCGCTCGGCAAAGGCCCCCGGAACAGAATAGCAGATAGGCGACACTTTATCTATCTCTATTTTATTTTGTTTGACTTAGCCTTTCCCACGAATGGCCTTACTCGTCATCGATCTTCCCGGCTCTCTTTGGTAAATAGTAATAATGCGAATTGACACGTGACGATGCTGTCGCAACACCAAAAACACGAGGGTTGTCTGCGGATTGCCTCGAGAGACCATTTGCAAACTGAATTATTACTCTTTCAACAATTCGAAAATTCGCAATCGAAAAATAGTTTTTTCTCCAACGCTTATTAAAACTAGCTGTGAATTCGACCTCCTGTGTTCCATTTAACTATATTTATATTGTTTTGTGCTCATTTTTGAGCACTTTGCTTCCTCCTTATGATAATGATGCAATTAAATTTGCAATAATTTTCTTTAAATTCTATAAAATTCATTAATCATACAGGTCAATCGATTCGTTTCGACGAAAGGAATCTTTCTTTCCCTTACATAAGCTTTGAATTTTCATTATTTGAGAAGTTATAGTCGAAAAATCAATTTTACAAAAATTCAAAATCTACATAACAATTTTCAAATTCAATATTTTGAAAAATCCTTTGGCACGTTTTGAGATATTAGTGGTTCCAATATACCCTAGAAATTACATCAATTTATCTACAACTGTCTTTAAGTTAATAGGGCGACAAAAAATGGAGACATCCATACACACACACAAACATACATTCATACATACATACATCCGGACAATTGATTAGAATGTTGTATTAGACATTTATCACGTGAGAAAAGTTTAATTAAACGATTTTAAAAATCTATTCTAAAAAGATGATTGAGTCGAAGTCGAAATATCGTAACGCCTATTCCGCACTCCTGATTCGTCGTGTAAGTATCGATAGTGATTTTCGACAATCGATGTTTGTCGAATTGTAAATTCCGCGTGAATTGAATTTGAAATTTTGAATTTGGTTTCGTTAATAATCATTTTTTCACGAGTCTAAACTCAAAATACATTGAAGATCTAGGAATTTTAAGGGAATTTTATGGAATTTTTAAGGATTTCATGGAAGATAACAGGATTTTAAATGTTATCGTAGAATTTTAAAGAATTTCAAGAAGTTTCTGGGAATTTTTAGAATTTTTCACGACTTTGATCAAATTTCAATCAGATTTTCGAGGTACTTTTATGAAATTTATAATATGTATTTTGGGGGACTTAAATAAGGAATTTAAAACTTTACAGGGAATTTTATTCGGGGATTTCAAAAGCTTTTTTTGGTTTTTAAAAGATTTTGTAGAATTTACAAAGATTTTGAAGGTTTTCGTCAAATTTTAAGAGTGTTCAAAAATCTGTACGTTTTTTAAGGGTTTTCAAGAAATTTTTCGATTTTTAAAAAGATATTGTGGAATTTTTATGGAATTTATGGAGTTTTATGAGATTTCTAATAATTTACATAAAAGTATTTCAAGAGATTTTTCTCATTTTTAAAAGATTTTGTGTAATTTTGATGGATTTCATGGAATTTGATAAGATTTCTAATGATTTTAAGGGATTTTAAATGTGAAGGAATTTCAAGAAGTTTCTAGGAATTTTTAGAGATTTTCATGAATTTCAAGAGATTTATTAAAGTTTGTTATTGATTTTAACATGGATTTCAAGAGATTAATGATTTTGAAGGTTTTGATGTGATCGATTTTTAAAAGATATTGAGGAATTTTTATGGATTTGAGGGAGTTGTATGAGATTTATAATAATTTACTTAAAAGTATTTAAAGAGATTGTTTTGTTTTTTAAAAGATGTTGTGAAATTTTAAAGGATTTCATGGAATTTGATAAGATTTCTAATGATTTTAAGGGATTTTAAATGGGAAGGAATTTCAAGAAGTTTCTAGGAATTTTTAGAGATTTTCATGAATTTTAACGTGGATTTGAAAAGATTTATGATTTTGAAAATTTTCGTAGAATTTTAAGAGATTTTAAAGTTTTTCATGGAATTTCGAAAGGTTTCTAGGAATTTTTAAAGATTTTCATGAATTTTAAAGTAAATTTCAGGAAAATATATGAGTTTGAAAATTTTTCTGGAATTTTTAAGGATTTCATGGAATTTGAAGATATTTCTAATACTTTTAATGGATTTTAAAGAATATAAAAGGGATTTGAATTATTATAATTGAATTTAAAAGAATCTCAAGAAGTTTCTGAAAATTTTAAGAGATTTTCACGAATTTTAAGCGATTTCACAGGTTTTTCACGGTTTCTTGGAATTTTTAGAGATTTTCACAAAGTTTAACATAGATTTTAAGAGATTAGAGAAATAAAATTGTATTAGAAAATGTATCGAAAACAAAGCTTCTCCTATGAGGAAGCAAAAAGTTTAATTCTTGGAATTACAGGAAGTTTCAATTGTCACTGAATTTTAAGAGTTGTAAGAAGGATCAATTTTCACAAAATATAAAAGAATTTTTGTTCAAAAGAATTACAATAAATTACACAATACTTTAAGATAATTTATGAGACTTGAATTTCAACAAATTTCTAATTATTTCGAGGTATTTTACAATTTTTAGACATTATTTGAGTCTGTTTAGGGGATTCAAGGTATTTTACGAAATGGAGAGGATGATTTTGAGTTTTTAAACCTGCCAAGTCATGACAAGGCTTATTACGTGCCGTATGTAGAGTAATTGCCAATAGCTGTATCAGTAGCTGACAGACTAGTGCGACACGTGTCGACTCGTGCTACCCTTATCACACTTTGCTTGGATACGGCCACTGTACCACTGTTTCTATTATCCGTAATAATATATTCTTCTTATAACCTCGTGACTGTCGTTACTTTTCCCTGTCAGGGGAACTACCACGTTTGTCAATGTTTGCGAGTGTCGACACCCACCTACTTATGCAAATCATTTAATTTAACCCCCACCTTTTCAGCTCCTCGGATCTCGATCGTATCGCGAAACCTATTCGTATTCATTGCGTTGAGGGGACCAGATAGCTACTACCATACAATTACGCTTCTGTTTCTGATACTGGGGTTGGACTAACATTTAAATATGGCCTCTTGAAACAAGGCTTTTGAAAATAGGAAGAGACGTGGGTACATTGTTTCATTTAAAATTCCCTGAATTTAAAGCTGGCAGTCAACTGAGAAACAGTTGCTATATTTTCGCTGCAGATGGCTGCAAACTTCAAATATATTGATCCTGTCACAATGTTCAAATTATATAAATTATATCACAGTTTTCAAAAAAAAACTGAGTTTACAATAAAATTTTAGAGATGAGGATTACATCCTGAAAGCAGGGAGTTTGCTTCAGAAAATAATGGCAGTGCAGGACGTTCTCACTATCAGAAAAAAGAAAAAACTAGCTATTCCTAAAAGTCTGAACCTCAAAAAACTTTGGAATATAATAGGTCCGGTTGTGGCCAAGGAAGTAGCAGGTCCAGATTATTTACCCATTCCGAATTTACTGGATACTAATGCTTACGATGTCGGTTATATTTTTGTGCAAACCGCTGGACAGGTGGTTTTTTCATCTCTAAATATTTGTCTGATAAATTAATTATTTCAGCCACAATAATTCATTAAAACCATAAATTTCATTAGACAAGTTGCTTTGGCAATTCTCCTCTTTTCAAAGTACTTGGACCAATAAGAGATTACGTAAAGAAGAATGAAACAGAAAAAAAATGGCTAGCAAGTGGTTTTCCTGTAATTAAGACATATCCTGCTCATAAAAATTTTCAGGTATGTACTTTAATTTAATGAAATTGTTATTCATTTAATTTAAGGAAATAATTAGAACATTTTTAATTGAGCTCTTTTACAGGTTATTATGCAAAACAATGGAAACGAATTGTCCTTCGAAGGAAATAATTACTACTTCCTTAGCAAACCCGATGACATGGTAGTAGAAAAAAATGTTACAATCGATCGATCAACCGACGAAGGTTCACTTAAAAAATATATATATATATGTTTATCAATTCACTGTATAATTATTTAAATTTTAAAGAATAAAAGAAAACTTGATTACAGATTTACGTTACGCTGAATGGATCGGTATAATCCGTGATCTGGTTGTTGCAGACGTTTACCAAATTAAAGTAGAAACCAAACACGCTGGTAGACTCTTACATATTTGTGACAAACCACACACTGTACTTTTCAATTATGAAATATTCACAATTGATTCAAGAGGAAGAACAAAAAACACAGTTAATACTTTTTTCTAATTAATTTCTTGATCCTTTTCACCATTTATTCTACTTATTACTTATCCTATTTATTATTAATTATTCTATTTATTATTTTCAAGACATACACTCTGCCAAATTTACCATGGGAAGGACTGCAGTGCGAATGTGAAGATGGTCTACCCTTGCCAACTTTATAAACAATATTTCTTCCTCTCACATTCATCAGTAAGTAAATCCACAATCTACTCTAAAAAGATGATTGTGTCGAAGTCGAAATATCGTAATGCCTATTCCGCACTTCTGATTTGTCGTGAAAGTATCGATAGTGATTTTCGACAATCGATACTTGCCGAATCGTAAATTTCGCGTGAATTGAATTTGCGATTTTTCATTTGGTTTCGTTAATAATCACTTTGTTATGAGTCTAAAATTGAAATACATTGAAAATCTAGGAATTTTAAGAGAATTTTTAAAGATTTCATGTGAGAATTTTAAAGAAATTCAAGAAGTTTCTGGGAAATTTTTAGAATTCTTCACGACTTTGATTAGATTTCAGTCGAACTTCAAGGTACTTTATTTATGACTTTTAAAATATTTATTTTGTGGGATTTAAATAAGGAATTTAAAACTTTACCCCGGGTAGAAATTTTGCTGTGGCCCCGACCGGGCCCAGATCGGTTCCAGATCGGGATATTTCAAACCTGGGATGAAACACACGGCCCGACCGGGCCCAGATCTAAAATATCGAATATCGGTGTTTCATCACCGGTCTGGGCCAAGTTTGGAAATTTCTACACGGGACAGGGAATTTTATTGAGAAATTTCTAAAGCTTTTTATGAGTTTTAAAAAATTTTGTAATATTTTTAAGGATTTCATGAAATTTGATAAAATCTTTAATCATTTTAAGAGATTTTAAGCGTTGAGAAATTTCCAGAGGTTGCTAACATTTGTTAGAGATTTATGGGATGTTCGAATATTTCGTGAAAATTTAAGGGATTATAAAAGCTTTGTAAGAGTTTTATGGGATTTCTAATAATTTTAAGTGATTTTGAAAGATTATTTCTGATATTGAAATGATTTTGTGAGAATTTAAAAGTATTTAATGTAATTTGGTAAGATTCCTATGTAATATTTTAAGGGATATAAAAGGTACAAAGAGATTTTAAATGTTACCGTAAAATTTCAAGAATTTTTCTGTGAATTTCAAGAGATTTTAAAGTTTGTCATGGAATTTCAACAGGTTTTTACGATTTTTCAAAGATTTTCATGAATTTTAACGTGGATTTTAAAAGATTTATGAGTTTGAAAATTTGTCGGGAATTTTCAAGGATTTCGTGGAATTTGAAGATATTTCTAATACTTTTAACGGATTTTAAAGAATATAAAAGGGATTTGAATTGTTATAATTGAATTTAAAAGAATCTCAAGAATTTTCTGAAAATTTAAAGAGTTTTTCACAAAGTTTAATATAGATTTTAAGAGATCAGAGAAATAAAATATAATAAATTATATAATATTGAAAAAGAACGCAAATGCGCGCGATCGTTCTTGTAGATATTAAAAGTTTCGCATCTGAATTACGTCCCGTGCAAAAATCTTGATGTGGGCCTAGTAGGTTTCTGGTCAGTTTCCCCTATTTCTGGTGTGGTTCTGGTCAGTAAAACTGGTTAGAACCCGACAAGAGCGTAACGGTTGGACTCGCCAATATCCTATATAGGGGAAACTAGTCAGGGCCTTGACAGTTTTTCTAGTGAATGCCTTCTTAAAAAAAGCTATAATAAGGTCAAAATTATAAATAAAAATTACCTGCTTTTATGAAAATGTAATTTTATTATGTCAAAACATAGCAAAGAACATAAGAAACAATACAAGGAAATAAATCAATCATATTTATATATTTGCGTTCGCAATGAAAAAGAAAACTATTTAAATATGTAAATGGATAATTTAATATTTAAATATAATATTTAAATCTAAATATTTTTAATTCGGAATAATCAGATGATATTATGTTAGTAATTACACATAATAGTCCTATTATGCTGGCCGATTAGCAACTTATTATAATTTATTTCATTTTATTCAGAATAGAAAAACTGACCAGGGCCTTGTCAGAACCCTATCTTAAATGGGGCAAAATGGGGCAATTTCTGCACGGGGTTAGGATAAAGGATGAGTTTTATCATTTTGGGAGAAAGTCAACCTATCAAACCTTGAAGGACTACTATATTAACATCCACTTTATAATCGAAATCAAATATAATGAAAGACCTACTCATTACTTTAAGATCCCTATAACTTTTTCTTTCTTGAGAGGATCTCTCCTGGCAAAAACGCTAGCGGGGATTCGTCCATCGCCATTTACATCCCTCCATCCCTTTTTCCGGATACAGCCTTCAGTGAGCTGTATACATGGATTCGCGAGGAGATTCTTGGAATGAGAGGGGGTGGAATGAGGGCTGCAGAAGGAAGCGGTTGGAAAAGCGAAATTTGCAAGCCAAAACGAATCAGAGTAATCCCACTCGGGCGCGTTCCGAAAACCCCCTGCGGGTGGTTGTGGATGGAGGCGTAGCAGTCGATGAGCATTTCGTAAATGGATCGTTCCAACTCTCTCTCTCTCTTCTTTCCACTTTTAGATTCGCTCTTCCTCTTCCTCTTCCTCTCCCACAACCCCTCCACGAATCTCACCATCTCGATGACAGCCCGCCAAACTCCCTTTACGCAAAAGCCACCACTTGCCACTCTGCGCAACCCCTCTACCCACAATTTCCACCCCCTGCCATTTCTGCAAACCATCTCTCTGTCGTCGCTTTAAATTGCTGATGAGCATTTTTAGATTGGTTACGTTAAGTGAATTGGTACATAGGCGGTCCTGTGTTTTCCCGATAAAAGTCTTAATGAATCCGGGAAGATGGCACCCCCCGGGATGAGTCGTCATCAGATTCGACGAATCTACACGGGACTTTGGAATACTCGACTTAATTTCCATAAAGGGCTTCTCTCGTTAAAAATTATTTCCTTGGAAACTTTCTCGAATACTTTGACTGAGGTTCTTTTAAAGAATCTTCTTCTTCTTTTCAGGGATGGGTTATTTTTAATCATTGTTGGTTCAGCAGATTTCGAATATAAAACTAAAGTTTTTCAATGTTTTCGTTGGGACAATAAACAACTTTGTTGACTGTAAGGTCGTCATCTTTATTACTAAAATCTATTACAGAAATAATGGAATTCAATAAAAGTCTCTGCTGCGTGGAATTAAAATTCGGAAAAACGGCATCGATTAAATGTTGCTGGTGAATGGAGTCAACGGTGATTGGTTGTCGATGATATCGGCATGGGACGGTCACCAATGTTGGGAATGACGTATACGATCGTGCGGTCGTTTAGCCGTTTTACAGCGGTGGAAACGGGTGTTGGCAGCTATGTCGAAAGTAGTGTACACACCACGTCACGTAACGAACTGCATCGATTCGAATCGTCGAAATGGAAAGGTTGGGGAGGTTTTCAAGCTTTTGGAGGTTTGGGTAGATGGGTTGGAGTGAATTAGTAGCATTGTTAATGCAGTAATCGAGTGTTTCATCGCTCGATGATTCCATCGGGGGTGGATGACGCGAGGATGCAGATGTGTTTGTTTACACACCATGTGATACATCCTGTCGTTCCAATTTCATCAATTTTTTTTAATTTGTCTTTCACTTTGCATTTTTCTATCATTCCTCTTTTCTATCATTTCTATCATTATCAATTTTTCTCTACCAGATATCAATATGATGGTTGAATGATAGATGATTGAAAACTGGTAAGAGACTGATATTATCTCAGGTGACAAAGTCACGCATACATGTGACCATCAAAATGTCTCATGTGTGTAGACTCACATGCGTAATCATCTCTGGACATTCTGGAGTGTCAGAAAGAAGTGTTTTAACGAACTGACGACGACATTATTGTTGTCGGTTGCACGGACGGATTCGGCTGACTACTCGTTCCTTTTATCGGATGAGACCAGAGAGCACTCACTATTCTCGTCTGCATGTGTGTTTTCTAGACAGGGGATAAAAGGAGAGAACGCGAGAAGGAGGGCCAGAAAAGGTCTCGATTTGACTCTAATGCCAACGGAACTTTAATTAACTCGGTATCTGTCCTTGCTCGCATTGGTGTGTTTACGTGTGTCTCTTCCCCTGAAAATGCTTCCACCAAAACTTCACCAAAATTGCATAGTCCATTTTCCAACTTTAGCACAATAAAGACAATCTTCAGTATCACATTCCACATTTTAGACGGACATCGCATCATTTAAGCCAAAGAATACACAATTTGAATCCTTTTCTGGCTACAAAACTCGAGAAGGTTGTTATTCATTCTGAATATGCTATTCAAATTATGTATGATTAATATTCCATGGTTGCGAGGATTGGTCGCAACACGTGTGACAAGCTGGCTTGACACATCTTGTTAACGGAGTCAGCGAGCTTCTGTAACAGATGCGGCTCTGCCAATCGGAGCGTGCATAGAGGGTCTCCTCTTGATTGACATATTTTCCGCGGTGGCTCCATTCAAATCTCTCGCGCCACTCGGTGCGCATCGGATCAGAATGCAAAAGTCAATCCCTCAGTCCCCTACCATGTCTATCCACTCTTTTCTGACTTCTGATCCAACACAATACCGAGAAAAAGCTTTACATGCTAAAGGAAACCTCAACATCACGAGATTATTTTTCTCTTGGGTCAATTTCATTGTTGTCCTGAGTGCTGCGATCATGCAATGCTATACATTCACAGTTTTACAATATTCCTCTAGCCTGGGACACCATTTATATCTGGACCACCCAAATAATCCCAGAAAAATCAGTTTAATCTGAGAATAAGTTTAATTTCAGAATAAGTTGAATTTCCAATCGAGCAGAATCCTTTCAATTATTCCAAGATTTCAGAGGATTAATCAGGATGTCTTTGGGTTTGTCCATGTGAATCAGCAGCAAGCGTACCGGCGACATGTCCTAATACCCGTCCTGAGATACTAATCCCTTAAACGGATTACCAATTAAACGTGTCGCTTCCAGAGGGTGGTGGAGGTGGTAGGCATCCTGGATTTGATAGTTGGAAGGGGGAAGTGATTGAGAGGGTAACTTGGAACAGACTCCATCGCTCTTGGGTGACTCCTTCCTTTTAGTATCCGATATTTCAATAACTGGTGTAACATTACAAATCTCAACACGCAGAGCGGCTTAAGCTCTGTCAAGTGCATAACAGCTGCCAAGTGACGCGTATTGGCTGTCACGTCAGGAAACTCTAGACTCATAACCCCACTCGTAAATATATTCCGCATTGCATTCTTCGGGCATTAACTTTCGCCTTTTTATCGCTGTGTTCAATAGTCCATCTGTCATTTTGATCCGCTGTAGACTAGTTTTCTCAAGGGATCATGAGACACTGTCCAGAATAATTTTTTTGTAATTTTATATAGCCATATTCTAATATATATATATATATATATATATAACATAACATAATAAATGATTTTAAATTGTGTTGCCTTGAGATTTTAATCATTATTTCTAAACATCTTGGCACACTCGTTATCATAAATTGATAGGACGCTTGTAGTTGAGTTCGTCTGTTATTACGTGAAATATCGCGGCGGCTTTAATGGCTCTGGTCGATAAAATCGGGCCAGGTGGGTCGAGAACATCGGTTCTGATTGATGGCACGAGCGGAGAATTTAGCGCGTCCAAAGTGCCGATAATTCTAGCTCCCTCGACCTGTTGTCGTTATTTAAGAGACTGTCTTGTATCCTTCCAGAAGCAAAACTGTAACCGATCGATCTACGATCAGGGGTTCAACACTGACGCCTCGTAAAAACACCAAGTCGCAAAATATTACCCATCCATAAAATTTTACTTCCTCGCGAACCGAGGTAATCAACGTTCAAAACGATAACTTCTCAATCTCATTTTATCTTGAGATACATCAAGTTTACTCAGAAAAATAAAATCCCGTCATCATCTTCTCTCATCTGATGACAATCCTAAAATGTATTTATCTATCGAATTAATGTTTAACCTTCGTTTTATGTCATATTACATTTTCTTTGTCGTATTTTTATTACCGAGGAACTCAGAAAACCGAAACACTCATCGAATAAATTGTTTCAACTTCGAGAACTATAATTGTTTGTACATGTTTAAAAAAATGAGTGATGTATTGCTTTTGGACTTGAAAGTAACCGATTTTTCGAATCAGGTGGACGAACTGTGGTATATGCTTTGGGCAAGGCAAGCTGCACCGGTTGGTGTTTTTCTCATTTTTGCTCTCCATTTACCTCTATCTACCTCGATCTCATATAATATAAGTATAGGTATAAGTCTCATAGTCGATTATCCGAAACGATGCCAGAGGCCGAAGGCTAACTTTAGAAGAGGGCCTAACCGTCTTCATTGTACTTCTTCTTTCTTACAATATTTTGTGTCATTAATCAATTTCAATGAAATTAAAAACCCTCAACACCGGGAAAAACATTATCTTAATCCAGTTTCAAGAGATGGATCTCTATTTAAACAAGAACTTGAATTTAAAATGGGACAAACTGAGTATTGGTATTGAGTTCCACGTCAGTAACTTTTACATTTGTCACTCGGTTAATCCCTATTAGATCAGGCTGGGATTTAAACCCCGTTTCTACTCGTGCCCTTTATGCACCAAAGAGTAATCTCGTTTGAAAAGTGAGCATTCGCACGCGGCCCTTAGGGTTAGGGGTTAGGACCTGAGGCGTGTGCGAGGGCGAGAGAAAAGAAGATACACAGTGAATTTCGATTCAATTTTGACCTGGCCCTTTCACATGTTTTGAAACTATATAAAACTTTCTACATTGATTAATGCCAGAAACAACCAGAGCCAAGCCTACTTGTTTATTCGAGTCATAATTTTGAAGGGCCTAATTTATCTTTGACGCAACCTTATTAGCCAACGGATGCTGCAAACTTTTTATCTCATATCATTTCCTCTTAAATTTACCGGTGAATGCTTATTCAAATCAGCGGGAACAAATCGATTGGAATCTCAATCTCGGCAAGTCACTTTGCTTTTGCGGAACCGATCATTCGCAACTCGCGATAAGAAGCAATATGATCCCAAATAACATGATAAAGTTGGAAGGAGAAAAGAAGAGAGAGGGAGGGAAAAAGAAGTCTTGCAATAAATCAAATTGGTTTTTCAGTGTAACGGCCACATCGAGATAAAATGGTAATGAAAACACGGACGATACAATGAGATAACATTCTCTTGCTCCTAGCACGACAGGACACGCGTTCTCGATTCAATGACGAGTACGGCAAAACATTCCTATGAGTCTTATTGCCAGTGGCGTCGATCTCTGATGGGACATCTGAAGATCTCGCGAAAATCTTCTTTTAATGGGTTAATTTCCGATTTTGGTTTCATGGTTTCATGTATATTTGAAAAACTAGTATTTCAAAAAAGGTCCCACCATTCTTCATGTTTGAACTACTGGGGAAAGTTGTTACAAGGGTAAATGATCAAATTCTAATCAATAATCATTAGAATCTAAACCTAACTGAATTTCATGAATTTCATTGCTTTCTTTATTATGATGTTCTCTATATTATAATGGTGTTATCGGCGCCACTGATTTCTCATCATTTCATCTTCCTCTTTCTCTTTCTCGAATCAGATTCTCATTGTCTGTATGCGAATGCTCTTATATTATTATACTGACATGCCAGAGCAAGCGTTTACAGGCTTCTGAGACGGATGTATGCTCAGCACGTAATTAATGCGAGATCTAAAAGATACGTCCCAAAAAAAGACACGTTCGTCATTGGTTGAATGTCGACCAACATCGCTGTACACGAGCTCGACAAAACGCGTGTCACGATGTGAGAACAGTCTTGTCCCTGTCGACCAATAGGCTCTGAGATTCAAGCAGAGAATTGTTTTTTTTTTGTTTTTTTTTCGTAACTTGGGCTTGAAGCTGTTTAATTAAATTCTAGATCATCGTCGAAGAGTGTCACTCTGAAAAAGATGCGCTGTCGAGGTTGCATGATGAACTGACCTGTTCGGAATGAAAGAAATGAACGGAGCATGTCCTGCACTTTAAATAAGATTTCTTTCTTGTTTTGCTTTATACATTTTAAGTGGCGCTATCTTAAAATTAGATTTGGAAATTTTAAACGTTTTTAATTTTTTTAAAGGGTATTTTATTTTTGAAAGGTATTTTATTTTTAAAGGGTCAGTTTTATGTATTATATTTAGTTCCAAAATAGACAAATTTCTTGTCTGAACGAGGAGCCTTCTAATAATAATAATCTAACCATTTTGCATTCTATAGGGTATAAAATATTCAAATTTATTATCCACATCAAGTTTTGGGATGGTTTAATGAAAGAAGCCAGAAAAGAGCAAGGTGGTTGCTGTTGCCTGCACCTAAACTCGTTCTACCTTGAAACTTGCCATGCTCAGGGCACAGTTCCAGTCTGCCTGCTTCGCACCTACCGAGAAGTAACCGATTCGCGATACGGAGCAAATTCTCAAATAATAAAGTAAATAATTAAATAGATCAAGTTTTTTATAATTACATAGTTTCTATTTTAATTCAACGAATATATATTATTCTAACTCCAGTGAAAAGTGTGATAAGTTTAACCATTTCAGTTGTAGGCCTGCTTGTATCAGGAAAAATTAATAAAAAGATCATATCAAATCTTTTTATTTGTACGTAAGTATTAAAAGGCATTTTTCTACAGCTTTTATTGCTTAAACTATTTTTCCTAATAGTCTGTTTCTTCAAGTAATTTATTTGTACAATGCGTTAAAGGCATTTCAACTTTTGATGATGGCGCCACCATCCAGTTGAGAATCTCGTTTTTTTTCAAAGTGACAAGCATATATACAGAGAATATTAAATAAATATATACAGAATATATTATATAGAATTATATTTTAGATATAACAAAATTTTTGACTGTATATTACATTACGCTTTGGGTTATTTAATATTTTTGATGAACACGGAAAAACCAAAGAGAAAAAAAATGAGAGTTAAGAATACTGTTAAACATCTGTTTAACGTATAGAAAATGTCTTAGATTTGATTAAGATGCGCATTATTCGCGATATCTCCAACGAATGGATTTATTAGGCCTCGGTTTGTACCGGGAAGCCCATATAATACATCGCAACGAACTATAGAGATCGCAGACGAGATTCCCCCGTATGGAATAAAATCTGGCCTCGCATTATTCAATCGGTTTGCCTTTGGAATTCGCGGATCAAACTTAATAATGCGAGAGCTGCAAAAAGGGAATGTGCAGAGCGCGCGTGGACCGCATGCGAAATTATGGGCCGACGCCGTGCATCGCGACGCCTCAGCCATAATTAATATCGATCACCGTCACATTAATCCGTCTCGAAAAAATTCCACAAATCGTTTCATGAATTTTTTTACTCAAAATACTTGAATTAAAAAAAAAACGTTTAGAATTGCAAAATTAAAAGACAAATACGTGTTTGCTTAAAAAATGTTTTCTAAGAAAATGAGAATGTAAAAATGATGTGGTGGTTTCTTTCGTCTTTGGGGTGAATTGACTTTTAGTGATGATGAAAAGGCTTTTTTACGGTTCACAAAAATGTATGCGATGTCGATAGACCAGCAAAAAAATAAGGTTTGTGTGGTGATCGAAGCGAGACAGAAAGAGGGAGGAATGAACACTATCGCTCATCGCACGGCTCCCCGGAGGGTAGAAGATAGGCCGGGTCCGTTCTCAAAACGGAGTTAACTTCGTCGAGGGTCTCCTCTTTCACCCCTCCTTATCACCTACCGAATAATGGAGGCATATTGAATAGATAGCCGAACCCAACCGATGTGTATCTGATCCCAAAGTCTCCTGGGGATATTAGGAAATCGGCCCTTCCTCCCTTCTTCCACTCGCAAAGTGTTTCCAAATAAATCCTCTCAATGTTGTTCTTTTTCTGGACAATCTCTTCATTTTTTAAAATTACTTTCGTACCAGATATCCTACAAAAATATTATCTTTTTCGTTTCGAGTTTAGAACAAAAAGTAAAAAAGCCCAACTGTTTGCAATAAAACTTTCAATTTTTTAAACGACCTATAACAGTATCATGCTTTTATCTTTAAATTGTTTTTACCTTTTGGAAAATGCCTCCAGTTTTCCAGAGAAGTAAAGAATAAAATATGGCGCAATAGAAGCTGAGTAGTTGTAAACGGGGAATTTTCGATGGAAACAACATTTCGTCTGGCCATCGACAAGGTCGGTAGCTGCAGTGATGGTTTATGGGGTTGGCTCTGCGAACGTTGAAAGCAAAGTGTTGCCACGAACATGCATTGGATACATTGTGAGTGTATGTATGTACTGTACTACAATGTGCGCTTACCTATGTAGCCGTTTCCACTTCCGGTTCGACTTGGATTCGTGGCATACACTCTGCCTCTGTATAGGATTTGTTGGTGGTGTGTTGAACAAATGATTGCTTCGGAAAAACTTGGAGGAAACCGGAGTGAACTGCCAGGATGCCGATTCGCCTATTCTACCCCTTCAACCCCTTCAACCTCACCACTTCTTTCTCGAGGAAAGAGGGTTGTTGGACCAAGAAAGTTACGGGTTACAAAGCGCTCTGGGAGAAAAGAATCTTGAACACGGCACCTCTCTTTCCGACTTTTTTTCTTTTTTACTCCTTTTTTTCATCCCCTATTTATCTTCAACTAAATACTTTTTCTATTGCTTGAAAATGAATTTTATTTTAAAGATTTTATTTTTAAATTATTACAATTTTCAGAGATCCGAGTTTCGTAAAGGATGAACAACAATTTAAAATAATTTAGTAGATTTAATCGGAGGGTCGATCAGAGACAAATGAGGTCTGATTCTGAGGAAGAGGCCATTACCATCAGTTTTATGCGTTGCAAGATAAACTCCTCATTAGCGCGACAAACCGCGGAGGCTTAATTATCCCTTGGCGGGTGGTCAACCCTTAGGCGGTCTTCGATTGTGAAGGTCTGCACAGCCTCTTTCAGTCACGTCATGAAATCTGGCACCATTCGCGTGTCAATTAACTTTCAGTCTTCGAAGAATCGGTTATCTTAACCGGTTCACCGCAGTACTTATCGATCATCGATCGACAGCAGACTTTTTCTTCCTCTACTTTTTCTACCTTATACAAGAAGCCTCGCCAAAAAGATATTTTAATCGCTTTTCTTCAATTTTGTCAATAAACTTATTTTATATATCCTCTTTTATATTCTCTCTTCGAGCTTAATAGATATCTATTCTAAAAAGATGATTGAGTCGAAGTCGAAATATCGTAACGCCTATTCCGCACTCCTGATTCGTCGTGTAAGTATCGATAGTGATTTTCGACAATCGATACTTGCCGAATCGTAAATTATACACGTGAATTTAATTTGAAATTTTTAATTTGCTTTCGTTAATAATCATTTTGTCACGAGTCTAAACTTGAAATACATTGAAAATCTAGGAATTTTAAGGAAATTTTATGGAATTTTTAAAGATTTTATGAGAGATAATGGGATTTTATAAGTTATCATACAATTTTAAAGAATTTCAAGAAGTTCTTGGGTATTTTTGACGACTTTGGTCAGATTTTAATCGGACTTCAAGGTACTTTTATGACTTTTAAAATATGTATTTCTGGGATTTAAATAAGGAATTTAAAACTTTATAAGGAGTTTTATTCAGGAATTTCAAAAGCTTTTTATAATTTTTAAAAGATTACGAAGGTTTTCATCAAACTTTAAGGGTTTTCAAGAAATTTTCGATTTCTAAAAGATGTGGAATTTTTATTGGTTTGATGGAGTTTTATGAGATTTCTAATAATTTACATAAAAGTATTTCGAGAGATTTTTCTGATTTTGAAAACATTTTGTGAAATTTTAAATACTTTCATGAAATTTGATAAAATTTCTAATGATTTTAAGGGATTCTAAATGTGAAGAAATTTCAAGAGGTTTCTAGGCATTTTTAGAGATTTTCACTAATTTTAACATGAATTTCAAGAGATTAATGATTTTAAAGGTTTTTATGAGCATTTTTAACAAATTTAAAGTAATTTGTACGAAATTCAAGAGATTTTTAGGATAATAAAAAAGATTTTGTAAAATTTTATGAGATTTTAAGATATTTCGTGAAATTTTATGGAATTTTAAAAGCTTTGTAAGAGTTTTATGATGTTTTAATGAATTTGAAATATTATCCTAAAATTTTAAGGAATTTTATGAGATTTCTAATAATTGCAATTCATTTCGAGAGATTTTTCTGATATTTAAATGAGTTTGTGAGAATTTTAAAAGATTTCATGGAATTTGATAAGATTTCTATGTACTATTTTTAAGGGATATAAAATTGTCATAGAATTTCAAAAGGTTTTTCTAGGAATTTTGAGACATTTTCATGAATTTTAAGCAATTTCGCAGGTTTTCAAGAGATTCTTGCAATTTTTAGAGATTTTTACGAAGTTTATCATAGATTTTAAGAGATTAGAGAAATATAATATAATAAATTATAGAATATTGAAAGAGAATGTAAATTGCGCGCGCGAAGTGCGCTTTCGTTCTTATATAATATAAATAATACCTTCTCTGATGAGAATTAATGTAAAATATATTTTTCTCAGTTTGAATTTCAATTTGAAAGGTACTTAATTAGCGGAGACTATTTATATTTCATCCCACTTAATTTCTGGACCAGAGAGTCTGCAACAGTGATATGAATCCTAATGCCAGACATGTAAAATTGTAAACGAGATGGAGAGATTGAAAACGTCAACAGGTCGAGGGGCAGAAGAACAAATCCAGACTCGCAAATATAAGAGCGGCTTTTTGAGAGAGAAAGGGAGAAGCATATATTTGTACTCCACTTTCGTTTGTTTGCCGAAACATAATATTTCGGCTGGTACATACGCGGTGCCACGAGCACTTCTGTGTCGCTTATGTTTGTGCCCGGTTATATACTTCTCATTTGGTCTCGAGTGGATTCTTTCTCTCGAGTCCTAAAACCGCCGAGGCCTTTAAAAAAAAAGAAGAAAAAAAAGAAATTCCTATTTGTCTCAAAGTCAACCAACGAAAAACACGGCTCTACAACTGTTTTTTAGGAACTTTGAAGCACTTTTGCCGATCGTGTACCAGTCGTGTGAAATCAGGCTTAAGTGATTTAAAATATTTGATTTCAAATATATCTTTGATTCAATATTTGATTTAGTTTTCGTTAGAATACTAAGTTCTAGAACCAAAATATGTCCTTCTTAGAAAGAACATATGTATTACGAAACCCAATTATCAAAAAATTGGAACTTATTAAAATTATAAATACAATATTGTAATAATATAATATCATATAATTATAACTTAGAAAATTATCTTGTTATTCTTTGGGAGTTGGTTAGAAGTTTACATTTTACAATAGTGAATGTTGTAGAGTGAAGGAGTAAAAAAGGAGAAAAAAAAAAGTGAATAAAAGGCTTTTTCATTTTCTCCTGGGTTTGACGTCGTGTAAATTTGTGTTTGCAGGTAGCTATTCCTTTTCCGCGAATACACGGGCGTTTTCCGTTGTGAGCCATTCCGCTCGCGGCTTTTCACGAAAGAAACATGGTGTATAGGTGGGTTGTATAAAGGCAGCAGTCTCCTATCTCGACTCGTATCTGGAGGCGGCAGCGTTAAAACCGCTGGGGGTGTGAGCCCGTAAGGGTACACAATGGGCCCCATATGTTTGCGGGGGTGTATAACGTGCCTCACCCTCTAGAGACCAGGATCGACCCCTCAACCTTCCACGATTTCGTAGGCATTACAGTGACTCCTCACAATTTTCTAGTTTCGCTAAAAATCCACAGAGAGAACTGCAATTTAAAAAAAAAATGGATTCTGTAGAATTAACTCTCTCAATTTGAATTAATAAGGAGTTATTAATGAAATAGCCGATTCGTTTTCTAATTCACTGTAGTTCAGATTGTTTAAATTTAAATTGCTTAGATTATTTAATTAAAATTAAGGAAAAAGCACCTGAAACTTAAAAGGGAAGGTAAGCTGTGTATTTTTGTAATGTCGAGCATCTGTTGACGAGATTCACGAACTATCTCATAAAAACTTGGTTTCATAGGTTGCAGGGTGTCAAACCCCTGTATTACCAGATCCATTAAAAATACGTCCTCTATAAAAGCTGGAGCTCTCAGCTTCTAAGAACTTGAATAGAGCCTATTCCCCTACTTTTTTTTTATTATCGAAGCAATATAGGCAGACTTGAATCGACACTTTATTCGAAGTATGTATTATACACTATGCAGTAACTTACAACGTAAGTGACAAGAACGAGATTTCATGTCATGCCATGAAAGCGAACACGCGAGTTCGAGATCTTATGCCATGGGAAGATTACTTTTTTATAAGTACTAGTAGGGCACACCAAAATTTATGATTACCACACAAGTAGCTCTTCCGAATGACCAGAAGGGCTGTATTAAGTAATATCCTAATTCGCAGTATTCCAAAGAATAAGTTTTCTTTAGAAATAAATTTCTATTCCAATTAATAATTAGCGATAAATTTACAGTACTTCTTTTTTGAATATTATTTATTTTACATTATTACTTAAATAGACTAGAGGTAGAATATTTTAATATTTATTGACCGCTTTTTAACAAATAGAGCATTTCAAAAGTAATTGGATTTCGTACTTTAGATTACTGACAATGCAGATTGAGATATCAAGACTCCAATTAAAGCGATGATTAGAATTCGACTAATCAACCGCCCATCGGAGAGTCTATAAAGCACAATAGTGAAACATATAGGTAACAAGAGTTTCGATAGCTTCGATTCACTTCCTGCAGAATTTAATTGGAAGTTCGCCAGATCGCACGTGCCGTTGTATAAATAATCAATGTCTCGAAAATCGATCAATCACGTAACGCGAAGGTTTTTGTACAAGATTAAAAAAAAACTTTTACAATTCAAATTAAATGATCGAACGATAATTTTACAATTGAATATTCAGAATATCAGCATTGAATGAAAGAATGCAAACTTTCTTTCGAATTAAATTTTATATTTCTGTTCGTGTTTATGTTTGCAAAAATAATCTTCATACTAAAATTTGCTTTTATAACTTCATCGAATCTGAGCGAATTTTATGGAGTGGGCCTGAAAGCCGACGATAAGCTCGAATGTAAATCTGCCTTAACGATCCATAATCGTCGTTTCGTCTTTATGGAAAAAAATCGTATAGCAATAATTAGGAGTAGGTAGCGTGTTGATCGAAATTATCAGGTTCACTCATATCTAATTGGGTACTAACAAAATATTACAAGGTACTGTCGATATCCTCGTTATTACCATTATTGTTATTATTATTAGTTACAAACCAAGTGCCTTCAAGAAGGCTATTAACCCTTCCCTGTCATTACACAAAAAGTACGCTGCACCCGTATAACTTCAATCATCCTACAAGAAATGGGTTCTAGCCTTATAATGTCAGTATTGCCCCTCTCAACCATATTCTTATTGCCGCTTTTATTTTACATTTTATTTCTTTCAAAACACCTTCCATTTTTTAAAAACAAGAACAAAAGCGCGCTCCGCGCGCGCATTTCTGTTCTTTTTCAATATTATATAATTTATTATATTTTATTTCTCTAATCTCTTAAAATCTATGTTAAACTTTGTGAAAATCTCTAAAAATTCCTAGAAATCTTTTGAAATTCCATGAAATCCTTTAAAATTCTCACAAAATCATTAAAATATCAGAGCAATCTCTCGAAATCACTTCAAATTATGAGAAATCTGATAAAATTCCTTAAAACCTCATAAAACTCTTACAAAGTTTTTAAAATCCCTTAAAATTTCACGAAATATTCTAAAATCCCAGATAATTCTACAAAATCGTTTTAATATCCTAAAAATCTCTTGAATTTCGCAAAAATCATTTAAAAATCATGAAAAATGCACCCAAAAACCTACAAAGTCATTAATCTCTTGAAATCCATGTTAAGATTAGTGAAAATCTCTAAAAATTTCTAGCAAACTCTTAAAATCTCTTAAAATCATTAAAGATATCATCAAATTCCATGAAATCCTTAAAACTATTACAAAATATTTTTAAAATCATAAAAAGCTTTTGAAATTTCTCAATAAAATTCTACGATAACATTTAAAATCCCATTATCTACCATGAAATCTTAAAAAAAATTCCATAAAATTCCTATTCTTTACAATGTATTTTGAGTTTAGACTCGTGACAAAATGATTATTAACGGAACCAAATTCAAAATTTCAAATTCAATTTACACGGAATTCAAAATCACTATCGATACTTACACGACGAATCAGAAGTACGGAATAGGCGTTACGATATTTCGACTTCGACTCAATCATCTTTTTAGAATAAATTACATTTTTACTTCACAATAATTTTATTTAGCGATTCGTGCGGAATTTTGCCAAAAGCTTTCTTCAATTTAAAAACGACTTAAAATAAGAATATCTGGGCTTCAATCAAAAAGCCAATTATTACGAAGGTACAAAATTGCTTGAATTTTGGTAGCGATGCCTCTTCGGAACCTTGATATTCGTTACAAACTCCATTAAACTTAATCTGAGTACCTGCACTTTTCGAAGTACGTGTTGAGTTAAAAAAAATCTTCAAGTTCATTCATCCATGAAGTTTTATAATTTCAAACAATTTGCATTCTAGAGTAAAGCAAAGAAGTTGCTATGCTTTTTTGAAATGATAAACCGATCGTTACCTGGAAATTTTGAGAATTAAGAATTCAATGATCGTTTGATCGCAGTTTCTTCCTCATTGGTAAGCATTGCGTACAAAGTAGATACTTAGGCAGCGTCTCTTGACCAACCCTGTTGGCGTATTTTCAGTTTTTCTCTGATGAAGGTTGGCACGAGAACGCAGGCAGGTATGCTGTGCGTGTCTCCAGATTTTTTGCCAGGAGTGCCCGTAGCACAATCTACTACGCGAGGACGTGCATTATGAGTTCCAGATAACAGTTCACACGCGACTAGCACGCAACTCCAGGAGTCTCTTAACAAATAACTTTACCTTATAAAGTGGCCCTTAATCTTGAGCTGTCGCGTTCACCATAAAAGAGGACCTCACCACCGGTTTTCTAGCTCTCCCTCGAGAAACTGATACTCGCTCTAAAATACTGCATAAACAAATTGAACAAAAATCATTGCTGCTGATTCAAAAACCTTTGAATCATATTAACTTTCCTTTCTCTCTAAATTTGAATCAGTAAAAGTTTCACTGATTTAATTAGTGATTAAGTGTTTCACTGATGAATCAGTGATTTGAGACTTTTCACTGATCAATTCAGTAATTAGTCACTGATTATTACAATTTTCAATAAAGTATGCTTATTAATTTTGGAAATCAAGTTCCAATTTCAATCTGTAATTTGTCAAATTTAACTGATTACCAGTCAAATTCTACTGATTTGCAGTGACTCTTTTCTCACAATTTTAATCAGTGAAAAATCTACTGGAAATCAGTGAAAAGTCACTGAAATTTTTAGTAGTTTAGTGAAGATGACTGAAAATTTGACTGATTCAGTTGTAGAGTGTGGAAATTTTGAATTCATAAAAAGTATACAAATGCTGCCAACTATCGGTCCACATTATTCCTTTGTACTGATTCAATCAGTGACATTTTTTCACTGAATGAATGAGTAACTTTTCACTGATTATCAGTGAGATTTCACTGTCAATCAGTGACTTTTCACTGATTCAGATTTAGAGAATAGAACAAATAACTAATTAGAAAATGTATAAAAATATTTGTAATCAAATATAGGATCAATGAATGTAGTCCAGACCTTGTAGTGAAAATGGAAATGTATCATAAATTCTCAGAGCAAAGATTTGCTGACATCCGTTATGCGATTTGCTTCCCGATAAATATATAGCCTCGGCTCTTACGTCTATGTACTTGAATTAATTAGTGAGCAATCGCCGTCACTCTAATTGGACTAATTAACGGACGTTAGGCAACGAAGCGGTTCGATACAATTACTTTACTTCGCGTACACTATTCGTCTCACGGAGTTTACTCTCTCTGCAAGAATGACATCCAAGTATGTCCGCTCACATATCATTTTGTCCAGATTTCATATTATCATGATCAAGATGATCTCGAATTATAATAAATGCAGTCGCTCTAATCTCTAATGCTTCCTTTCTCACAATCACAAGATCACAACGAATGAATTAATGAATTTTCATCCATTCATCAATTTTCTTTCACAAAAACGAAAGCGCGCTCTGCGCGCGCATTTATCTTCTTTTTAAATATTATATCATTTATTATATTTTATATAATCTCTAATCCCTTAAAATCTATGTTAAACTTCGTGAAAATCTTCAAAAATTCCTAGAAACCTTTGACAACTTGTGAAGTCGCATAAAATTTCTGAAAATCTGTAAACATTTCTAGCAAACTGTGGAAATGTTTCAACTCTCTAAATCTCTTAAAATCATTAAAGATTAATAATATTTCAAGTTCCTTAAAATTTTATAAAACTCTTACAAAGCTTTTAAAAACCCTTAAAATTCGACGAAATATCCTAAAATCCTACAAAATCGTTTTAATATTCTAAAAATCTCTTGAATTTCTTAAAAGTCACTTAAAAATCATTAAAAATGCACATAAAAACCTTCAAAATCATTAATCTCTTGAAATCCATGTTAAAATTAGTGAAAATCTCTAGACATTTCTAGCAACCTCTAGAAATGTTTCAACTCTTAAAATCTCTTAAAATCATTAAAGATTTCATCAAATTCCATGAAATCCTCAAAAATTTTACGAAATCATTTAAATATCAGAAAAATCTCTCGAAATCACCTAAAATTATTATAAATCTCATACAATTCCTTAAAATTTTAGGATAATATTCCAATTTCCTTAAAATTTCATAAAACTCTTACAAAGCTTTTAAAAACCCTTAAAATTCGACGAAATATCCTAAAATCCCATAAAATCCTACAAAATCGTTTTAATATTCTAAAAATCTCTTGAATTTCTTAAAAGTCACTTAAAAATAATTAAAAATCCACATAAAAACCTTCAAAATCATTAATCTCTTGAAATCCATATTAAAATTAGTGAAAATCTCTAGAAATTTCTAGCAACCTCTAGAAATGTTTCTACTCTTAAAATCTCTTAAAATCATTAAAGATTTCATCAAATTCCATGAAATCCTTAAAAATATTTTAAAATCTTTTATAAATTAGATATATTTTTTGAAAACCCTTAAAATTTGACGAAAACCTTCAAAATCTTTGTAAATTCTACAAAATCTTTTTAAAATCCTAAAAAGCTTGCGAAATTCCTGAATAAAATTCCCTACACAGTTTTAAATTCCTTATTTAAATCCCACAAAATACATATTGTAAAAGTCATAAAAGTACCTTCAAGTCCGATTGAAATCTGATCAAAGTCGTGAAAAATTCTAAAAATTCCCAGAAACTTCTTGAAATTCTTTAAAATTCTACCATAACATTTAAAATACCATTACCTCCCATGAAATTTTTTAAAATTCCATAAAATTCCCTTAAAATTTCTAGATTTTCAATGTACCTATTTTGAGTTTAGACTCTCGTGACAAAATGATTATTAACGAAACCAAATTCAATTCACGGTGGAATTTACGATGCGGCAAATATCGATTGTCGAAAATCACTATCGATACTGACACGACGAATCAGGAGTGCGGAATAGGCGTTACGATATTTCGACTTCGACTCAATCATTTTTTGAGAATAGATATCTAAAGATCTATAGATCTATTTTGTACATTTAATATTCTAAAAGTATATCCAACTAATACAAAAATCTAGAAGATATCTTAGAAGCAGAAGAAGATATAATTTATGTGATGCTTCATTTAATTTCAATACCCAATAAATAATTCATGACATTACTTCTAAAAGTGATCCTGAAAGATTCCATCTCAACCGGAGAAAAATTCCAACAAATCCTGGCATAAAAATCTGTAAAGGGAGATCCAGATAAAATAAAAGATTTAGAATGGAATTAAACTGCCTTCTTAAAAATGATAGTATATTTATGTAATATGAAAAGACATTATTTTTTACATTCTTATTTAAGATCTTATTGAGCGACGTTATTAAGTAACGGACGTCTCTTTCAATCGCAAAGTAATTCAATACGGGCTGCTTTTACACGTTATATCGTTGAAAATATAATTGATGAACAGGTGCTTAGGCAACCAGCTGCTGGTAATTGCTTCACCAATTCTAACTTAATAAGAAAGTATATATTCATATATTATATGATAAATAACTTTCATGTTGTTGAAGTCCCTAATAGAGAATAATTGAGAATTTAAAAAACGAAACATGTTTTGATTATATTTGGAAAGCCGTATATGCAGATAATAATCGCAGAGGTAAAGTACGTCATTACTGAAAATAGAATTCATTAGACATGTACATGACATAACAAAATTATAAAGCAATTTATTACTAATGTGGATTAATCTTACTGCTTCAAATTTATTGAGCATTTTTTTGCTCAATGTTTTTCATTGTTTATAATTTCTGAAGTTTTCTCAATGAAGAATTTCTGAAAATCTGTTTCGCGAAACAAGGAAACACGAGTATGTCATTCCTGGGCAATTTTTAGAAGCTGCAACCTCGGTTTCAAGAAGACTTCCTCTCAAGCCAGATTAGGTGCTTATCAAGCCTCTTGCAGGCACCGGAAGCGAATCTGTTCTGTGACTTCGGATCCTTCGCGATTTAGCGTGCGGACTAATCGGATCGGAAAGCAAGGCAAGAATTCTGTTCCAGCACATGATTCCTTAAAGCTCTCCTGGAAGGGTCCTGAATCCTAATCTCGTCCACGAATTCAACGAGACGTGGAATGTCGATCATTTGCTGTTCATGTCTCTCATATATCTAATTTGCTTAATATATCTATATTTAATTATAAAATAAAATTCACTACCTATAAATAATTTGAGTAATGTTAAATGTTTTATTAATTTCGCATGTGTTTAAATTTCAGGGATCTGGTGTCCACGGCGGAATTTAGAAGTCTTTGTAATAGAATTTTAGGAAATTTTGAGCAATCGATCCTGGAAACAATATTACAATTTCAGGAACGGTCCGATTTTCTAAAAAACGTTTCAAGGACGTTTTTGGAATGTTCCAAAAACAATTTAAATATCGCTTTTCCACTGGATTTTCATGTCTGGAGAGTTTTGAATGAAATTTTCTTGTATAATCCGTCAACAGCTTGATAATCGTCGAATGGTTGAAAAACCTTCGAAAGAAGCTCACTCGCAAAATCGAATAGTGCAGAATCCTTTCTTCAAAAGAAGAATTCCTCTCAAACCAGATTAGGCTCTTATCAAGCCTCGTGCAGACACCAGAAGTGACTCTGATCTGTGACTTCGGTTCCTTCGCGATTTAGTGTGCCGAGGACTAATCGGATCGGAAAGCAAGACGAGAATTCTGTTCCGGCACGTGAATCCTGTCCACGAATTCAACGAGACGAGGAATGTCGATCCTTCATTGTTCATGTCTCTGATGTTTTCCTTCTTCAAAAAATAATCCTACTTATATTCTTGATACTTGCACTATAGACTGTACTTAAATTGAACATAAATACCGATTGGAACATGTTATATCTCCCAAAAATACATGTACACGAAACTCTATCGCAATTTAGATAATTAGACGTTTATGCAAATTAAGATCAGTTTCGTGAATCTTGTGTATATATACTCAACGCTTCCGGGGATTCCTGGAATTCCTGATGGAAAAGAAAACATTCCATACACCAAAATATAGAGTCTTTTTTATATTTTATATCTTATTTATTCTCCCGCATATTATATTCATTTTTTCTGATAGTATTTATTTTATTTATTCAGTTTTACAAGTAACCAACTTCAAATTAATGAATACTAATATTTTTTTTACTTTACGTCAGTTTAACACGAATGCCCGGAGCAATTACTTTCATTTTATTTTAGCATGCATCGTAAACTGGTTTTCCATGTAATCTACTCATGTAAACGTCGTGGTATTGTAATTTTATGTGCATCGCGAACATCGAATTTTTCAGTCAACTTTGTAACGATATAACTATATCGCGTGAGCGACATTTACAGGGCGAAATTTCCTCTGTAGGACATGCAAAGTGTATTTAAACCCCACAAAAAATTAACGGTTCAATTTTATTCCTTGATCGTCGAAAATTAAACATATTTAAAAAAAGCATTTTATTACACCTGTATATATATATATATATATATATATATA
>UCOH01011849.1:0-18710 GCA_900474275.1 Synergus japonicus | reverse complement strand
GCTCTTCATTCTCGATTAATTTTTTTAAGGATCTATGCCTTTTCACTCTAATCCTTCCTTGTTCTTGTGCACGTTTTTTAGCATCCATTTCGCACTGAGGTTATTTATTTACTTTGTAAAATAGCTGACAGCGCGCTGTCAACTATTTTGCAAAGTATTGGTGAGAACATCTCTTCGGGTTCTGACTAGCGGTGAATAGATTATCAAGTCGAAGAAAAAGAGGGAATCTAGCGAGTACCCAATCACTTCCTCTATACATTTTTCTGACTAGAAAGTCTAGCTAAATTCTAGTTAGCATCCAATTTTAAATAAGGACAAGTAGGGAAATTTCCACACGGGTTCATGTGATTTTTCGGAAAATATTTTACGGCCGCACTCGATTTCAATTCGATCTTAAAACATTTCTCCCTCGTAGAAACAGAAAGATCTCCTTCTAGTTATACAATATACTATTTTGTAACTGCTGCATTTGCCTTCGATCCACATCTGGCTTGTATAGCAAACCACACATTCGTTTGAAACCACCTAGTTTCCCCACTTGTTACAAAATATACTATTTTAATCAACTCTATAGGACCGCCATTTTGGAAATTTATAAAATTTTTATTCTTCTTTGAACTGCGTCTGTGGACAAAATATACCTATCTAATATTTTTGTCCAGGTTAAAGGTACGGAGAAATTTTCATGCTGTAGGCATAATGAAAATTTTGAAGTGAAATTTTTAATCCTATATTTAGGAGTTACCCTACTGATAAAGTCGATAATAGGGTCACGTCTACCGTAAAGGGAATTACTGGGGTCGTAAAGGAAGTGCTTTGGATTTGCACTAATTGTGAACTGAAAGCTGCCTGGAATTGGTCATAACGGACCTCGTCGGAATAAGCGGATCATTTGATTGGATTTTATTTGTGCAAAAGCCAGATAGACGAAAAAATTCAGCTTACTATATATTCTATCTATTTAGTTGATAGAATAGGAGGCAAGGTACATTCGGAATATTGGATCCAAGTTTAATTTTTAAAATTTTATCTCTATTTCACTCAAGATATATTATTATGTGGGAGATTCCAGGTCAGGAATATCAAAGTTGTTAGCCATATGAGCGATTTCCTTTAAATTAGGGGAAATAATAGTGTTAAGTAGGTGAAACACTGTACTAAAATATTTTTGAAAATATTTCAAAATTATAGGAATTACTTCACTGAATTTTTTTCATGAATTTTTTTGAAAATACTACAATTCATACAATTTCTAGTCGATTTTAACAAAATTTATAGGTCTTTTGTAGAATTTAGTAAACTTTTTTCTGTACAAATTTAGAAAAGAAAAATTCAAAATTTCAAGTAAAAAAATGCAAACAAATTTTTCATTTTGATTTTTCATTTCGAGCTCGTATTTTTTTTGTACCTTCTCTCGTACAAATTATTCCTTGTGATTTTATCTTTCATTAAAAAAAAAAACACTATGTAGCCTCTTCTGGTTGCCGAATTAATATGAAATCGTATGAAATTTATATTTATACCATGGCTCTGCCAGTCATTCGCTGTTATAATCCTTTTAACAAAAAGGGTCATTGGATAAAATGTGGTAAAGCAAAACTTTGCCGAGTTAGAAAGTATATTTGCACTAAGAACAAATTAGAAAATGTATTTCCCTACAGTTTCTGCATATAATTTGTTCTTAGTGCAAATATATTTTGTAACTCGGCGAAGTTTTGCTTTACCACATTTTATCCACTGACCTTTTTTGTTAAAAGCATTATAACAGCGAATGACAGGCAGAGCCACGGTATAAATATAAATTTCATACGATTTCATATTAAAAAAATATTTAGTGGCCTGGTAGGCTCTATCACGATAAACTGAAGAAACTAAGCAAAAAAAAATCAACGATAACATAAACATCTATGACTAAATTCGCTTTAAGCATCTTGAACCGGCCGTTACACGGGATAGTGGTGCACGCTTCAACTTAAAAGTGCATAACTCGGCAACCAGAAGAGGCTACAAAGTGTTTTTTTTTTTAATGAAACATAAAATTATAAGGAATAATTTGTACGAGAAAAGGTACAAAAAAATACGAGCTCAAAATGAAAAATCAAAAATTTTTTTGAATATTTTTACTTGAAATTTTGAATTATTCTCTTCTAAATTTTTACAGAAAAAATTTCACTAAATTCTACGAAAGATCTATAAATTTTGTTAAAATCGATTAGAAATTGTATACACTGTAGTATTTAAAAAAAAATTCAAAGTGACGTAATTCCTACAATTTTGAAATATTTTTGTACAATGTCTCATTTCTCAAACACTACTATTTCCCCTAATTTAAAGAAAATCGCTCATATGGCTAACAACTTTGATATTCCTGACCTGGAATCTGTCATTTACAGATTTTTGTATTACCGACATATTGTTTTCTGTAAGATAACCATTATAATTAACATTATATCAAGTTCAAAATTTTTGAAGTTAAAAAAAAGCGCTAAAGTACGTTTATCTGGTTCTGAATATTTAAAATTTCCAAAAATAAATTTTGAAAATTTATATTATTATTTTTAGAAACAATAAGAATTAGTCGAATGTGTTTTAATGCTTTTTCTTTACTTACTTACAAAAAAAGTTGTCTTTGAGAAATAAATTTGTCTATAATGTAGGGTTATGTACGTCCTTCATATATCTATAAATATATTTTTTAATATTGAAAAAAATCGTTAATGCTTCCTCTATGAAGCATGAAATGCATTTGCAGCTTCATCGTAGAGATCGAATTTATTATAGCAAGTTTTAGAGAATAATATAGGTATATTGTTTTTAGAAAAAAGTTTGCGTTACATCCAAAATTTTAATTCCTCTGTAACGCCTAGAGATGCGAAATCTTGCTAATCTTTTATGTAAGCAAGTGATTGTTAATCATATCATCAGGAATATTAAAAAGGTTCTGGACCAATTATAAATATTTTAACGACCACGATTGATAAAGCAGTATGTAACAAAGGTGCCTGGCTATATATGGTACGAAAGATGCTTAAGTAGCGACGGTAACAGTAAAAGCAACTGAAACCAAAATAAGATAACACACTGGTCGTAATAATACATGTAAAAAGTGGTAATTTTGTGTATAGTCAGAAATTCCGACTATAGACTATAGTGTTTCACTTCGTATATATATATATATATATATATATATATATATATATTGTGACGTGGTATATTTTATACCACGCACATTTTCACATTCTAACATTAAAATTAACCTATTCGCGATAAAACTCCTAGCACAGAGTGTTAGGTTGTTTGCATACAATCTGTACTGCGCTAGCCTAGGGTTATTTAAAGTAAATTCAATTCGTTTTAGAAAATACTTTTGCTTTTTTGAGTAAAACAAGCTGGCGCTCAAATTGCTTGTTATAATCTAATTATAATCTAATTCTCGAGTTAAAATAAAGGTTATAATATATATATAAAAAAAATTTTTTTTCGAACATGCACAACTTTATGAAAAATTGATATTTTTTAAAAATCGTACGTGATGCCTTAGCTTTTCAATCCATCTTTAAGAAAAAATTGTATTTTCTTGTCCAAGAGAAATATTGGCGACAAAAAGTTGGTGGCCGTGGAGGCCTCTGTAAAAAAAAGGTGCTGTACTCTTGATCCTCTACAGGCGCCACTTTGTTTTTGAACACTTTAAAAAAATTAATTTATGTACTCTATAATATGTATAATAAACTTGTCTTCTTGGATTTTGCCTGAAATATTATCTCTCTTTAGAATCGAGTCATTCTGACCAGGCAAGCTGACTTTTAACGGGTCTACCCTAGTTAGAATTTTCAAAAAATAGATTTTTTTTTATTGCATTTTTCGAAAGAAAAAATTATCATAATATTATTATTATCAGAATTATCATACTAAAATTTTGTAAAGAACGGAGCAGTGTAACAGTACTTTTGTGTATAGGGGAAAGTCCTACATTACTGGCCGCCATTCAATACCGGCCAGTTGTAATTTCTAAAATTCTATACCAAATAACGCTAATAAAGCCTAGCTTTGCCGTTTGTATACTACCAAAGAAAAGTATACCGGAATGGCTACTGCTCACACCGTATTGGTTATTCGCAGTTTTCGAAGCAGTGCTAATCACTGCCTCAGTATAAGCGGTTTCCATCTACACCGTAATAGTTACGGTTTACTTCTCTCCGTGTACGTGATCACGAGTATTTATCCCGCTCGCAGCTAATCTGTCGAGACTGGTTGGCTCTCAGTGAAAAAAAATACTATTTCGTATCGTGGATTTAAGATTCATAACAAAAGTTTGAAGACTGAAATCTGAAATTTTGCGGTTGAGTTAAAATAAAGTAAAACCTAGTATGTATTGATAAATTATGAATATGTACACGGAGAAAAGGTTGGTCGCATCCGCGTGCTAGCGGTGAGAGAATCGCTTCACTTCAGTTTGGTGTGACGGTTGCTCTTTTGAGGCACTGATTACCCCAAACTTGAGTGGAGCAATTACACAAAAATGTGAATACTTTACTTTCTACTCGGTTTTCCTAACCTGCTGTCATTTGACAGCAGACAAATTGAAATAAATGTCAAACGGCTCGACTATAGGATTAGTGGAAAGGTTCACCCAGTTTGAGATGAGTCGCCCACATGAGTCGAACCGTTCAACCAAATAGAGGTAATGCAGACACTGATGTGTGATACGCGCAACAGTTTCGCTTGTTAGGCGAATGGTTCGACCAAACTTCTCTCCGTATAGCTTTTACAACTATACGCTTTTGTAACCCTTTGCGCGTCCACTATTTGCCACTATTGTGAATAATAATATAATCCATTTCCTAGAGTAAGTACTGGACACAAAATTTTCCTCCAGTACCGAGCGCTATCAAAAGTTGATTATTGATTATATTGACTTGTTCATAGGTACATTATGATGCTAAGCAATAAAAATTATAGAATCCTGAAACAAGACAAACAATTTTTTTCAGGACAAAATACTAGCTCCAAAGGAAAAAATTTGTTCTCAGGAAAAGTTGTTCGTAAGAAAAACAAGCCAATTCAGGAAGAGACAATTTGTCCTTTGTGCCTTGTATTTCATGAAGAAGATTGGATACAATGCGCAAGTTTTATTTGGGTTCATGAAGCTTGTGCAAACATATCGGAGCTCTCAAATCAATACATTTGTCATTATTGCCTTATTTAATTGATGATATTTTTACTGGCCGGTGAAAGGACCCCGCAGCAAATGTACACGAAATGGCTTTCGATCGATTTTGATTAAATTTCGTAAAATTGTAATTCACAATGTTTCCATCAAAAGTGTTACGAAACGAAATGTCCGAAAATGGACAGTTTTCGAGATACAAAGGGTTAAACGAGCAACAATTGCAACAAACATTAGCAAATATCTTGAAAACTGAAGATCTAAGAAAAAAATGTTCCCTATGAAAGTTACTCAGCTCTGATGAGGAAATCCAAAGGAAGTCATGACCTTAACAAAATATTCATTTTTCAAAGTCATTCCATGTAAAATTGTCATTTATTATTAATATTAAGAAGTAACTATTCCAATAATTTTTTCATGTGGTCCTCAGGCTATATATTGCATTTTTCGAAAATATTGAAGTCACTGTTCCAAGGATTTTTTTATGTGGTCTTCAGGCTATAGATTGTCATCACAACACCCCCTGAAACGTACCCAGGCAGTACCAATCATTTCTGCAAAGCTGGAAAAACTTTGAATATTTTCGTATCTTATCCTTTAGGAAACTGATCCTTTAGGAAACTGATACTTTAGGAAACTGATTTGTAGTGACTCTTTTCTCACGATTTTAATCAGTGAAAAATCTACTGGAAATCAGTGAAAAGTCACTGAAATTTTTAGTAGTTTAGTGAAGATGACTGAAAATTTCAGTGACTTTTCACTAATTCTCAGTGAATTTTCACTGATTAAAATCGTGAAAATAGAGTCACTGAAAATCAGTGGAATTTGACTGAATCAGTTTTAGAGAGAATGTATATGTGTTTTATAAATTATTCATCACTCCAATTAACTGACATGCTATATACAATACATACAATTTTTAATGATAGTAACTTACAGTTAAACTACTGCTTCAGCTCGGTATCCCAACGTAGAAACTATCTTGACTTCGAGCTGAATCAACTCGAATGTGGCTACGTGAACAAGTCACGCCGAAACAGCTTAAAATTTTTCTCAGTGTTTAATACAAATACGTAAATAAACCTATTGCTATGACCAATACACATATAAAAATACGGCACTGGGAGTATAGATTTGAATCGAGACGAATGTCTCGTCTTTGGGAAATAATGGAAGTTCATGTCCCTCCTCTAGAAATCTTGGTAGTAATTGGGTTAGGTCCTGTGAGTGGCGTCGCAATTCGTCAGTTAACTTTTGAGCGGTGCGCGGTCAAAGTGCGTATAGGGTCATAAAAGACCCAGAGTGTAAACCGTATTAGTGTTTTCACAAGTTAGTTAACATTAATTTTTTTGCTTTACATGGTATTTTCCAGTATTTTAATGAGCAACAAAAATTTATCATCTAATTCTGAATAGTTTTTCAGTGGAGAAAATAAATTTGAAAAAAATTGTACAATAAATATGCATTGACTTTGGTATTTGCTTTTTTATGGAATCACCTGTATGAAACACTATAAAATATTCTCATTTTTCAGGTCTTCAACTAATTCAACTTTTTGATGCCGCTAGAGCCTACGTTTTTTCAAAGGTCATTTTTCAGGACTTTCAATAATTCAACTTTTTGAAGCCGCCACCAATGGGCCTATATTTTTTTCAAAGGTCGTATGAAAAATGTTTTGGACGTCACCGCAGCCAAACGCAAAGCTTTAGAAGCAGACACAATTCAATGTACCATACCTAGTAATTAACTAACTGATAGATTGTGGAAAGTAACTACAATTAAATATTGCAAGAAAAATGTAAAAGGCTAGCTGCTAATTCAATCTCGATTGTTTTATTTAACTCTATTTATATTTTGTTGTGCTCATTTGTTGAGCACTTTGCTTCCTCATTATGATGAAGCGAGATAGCTAAGACTTATGCAAGACCATAAACTTAAGCCTCTTAGATGAGCTGGTCGGCTTCATTCTCGCATTATTGGATTATTCGTCTTAATACTTCGGCCGAGTCGGTTAATATATAATATCAGCATTTGAAGCCGCTTTCTAGATCACAAAAGGCGCGTTTAGTCTGGCTCTTGAAACTATCTTCAACCATTTCCACATAGGACTTGGGAAAAAAAGTCATTCGACGATCAGACGAAAGTAAATGAAGGGATCGCTCACAGTGATCACTGCATCACTGCATCGTCGCATGCATCCATTAGTGAGAAGAACGCTGCTCTTTATTGAGACGTTTAATTGAATCGACCAATTGGAAATTTCTAACCTTAACGATTTTTTTTAAATCAGTCATTTCTTTGTCTGCATTGAATAATATATTTATTTTATATCTTGCTCTATCAAAGCCGAATGAAGAAAAATTGAGGCTATACATTTTTCGCGATCGTTTTTTCGAAATCTTATCCCAAAAACGTAATTCCAAATTATTTAAACAAATTCAAAATAATTGTTGAAGCAGAAGAGAAAATATTTCCACCAAATTCACTGGAAATTAAAACAAATCAAGTAAAATCCTAATAATACTATTATAATCGAATAAATTGAAAAGAATTTAATTTAAGGTAGTTGTCTCGCGGCAAAAACACTCGAAAGTTTACGCTCAGTTAGATGTAAGATATCACATGTTCTCTCCTAACCATTGGTCAAAAATTTTGACTGGAATTATATAATCACATAGAAGCATCCTATATACATATACACACATTCAGAGTCACAGTTCGTATGGGACCAATATTGGCAACACTGCAATTTAATTCTGAGAAAAAATGGTGGTGATGCACTTATAGCCTCAAAATAATATTGTCAAAATCGTCGAAATTTCATCTCAGTGTTGCCACATCGTCACTCCATACCCCCGCCATGTGTCTCGCGAGAACAGAAATATTATTCTGTTCAATATTATATATTTTATACTAAACGCACAATAATTTTGATTTTTTTTCATAAAATCCACACGATATTTTACTATACATCTGTAGTTTTTTAGCACAATGGTAAGATTTGTTTTCTTACTAGACTTCATAATGTGGTGATTGCCCATGTTAGCTATAGGAGACCCATGCAAAAAGTACTGAACATAATTAAAAATATTTGCCTTTAGAAACACACGATTGTTTAAATTAACTTATCGAAAAATCCGTACGTCATTCTCTTCAAAATTTTGTTTTACATATGTGGTTAAAATTTCAAAAGAAAATATTGAAAATTGTTCCAGGCATGGTAAAGGGAAAATCAAAGCAACGGGAAATCATGGTAAACAGAAATCAATAATATACGATTAATAGTTTAATGATGTTATTAATGAAAATTTAATATTTTCGTAAACCGTCGTCTTATAAATTAATATTTATTACAATTCTCTAATGGAAATATTTTTTGAAAAAAATGCAAAAGACAACGACTATTATTTTTAGAGAACAATACAAAAAAATTTATTTTTGTTTATTATTCAGACAAATTCTATTCTTTTTCATTTTTTAGATTTCGCTTTACTTTATCTTTATGATAATTCTATAAAAGAACTTACAAAAGATTATACAATTAAAGTAAGTACAAAAGAATCAAATCGGATTCAAGGCGAAAATAAGAAATATTTAATATTCAAAATAAAATCGCAAAAATTGAAATGAATTGAATTAATTTCAGTACATTGGATTCCATTTTTAAAATAATATTATATACTTGTAATCTTTTATTCTGATGACTATGATTCGATATAGAAATAATACCTATAAGATAAATAAGAAACTTTTTATGTTCATTGTTAGGGCGTTGGATAATCGGAACTTAGAAAATGTTTTGGGTGCTCCCAATAATAAAGACAGCCCTGCCTCCGTATTTAATTTAAAGAGTAGAGTTCGGGATAAATAGAGACAATAAATATTTTGACTACAAATATTAATTTTCTGAAACGGAGAAATGCATACCGAGCAGAAAAATCGCGGGAAGGAGATGACGATTTTTCACCGCTATTAAAACTTTAATTAGTTCCATTTCTTTAGTAATAATTTCCACAATTTAAATTAGATATTATACATATGCATGGGAATATTTGCCATTATCAGTTTTAAGGACGTTGGATAATGGGAAGTTAGAAAATTTTTTGGGTGCCCCCAATAATAAGGACGGCCCTGCCGCTGTATTTAATTTGAAGAGTAGCTTTCGGGATAAATAAAAGAAACTCACCAAATATTTCTGGTCTGACGAAATTCTAGAGTGCATCTTATAACAAATGCATCGCGTTTTTCTTGAGAAAATGAATATTTTATCTACAAATATTCATTACATATCGAGCAGACAAATCGCGAGAGAGAGATGACGATTTTCAAAGTCACTTCACTTTTCACTATTTTATAGACACAACAGTCACTAGATGAAAAAAACGTTCTGCACAGAATCCTTCCACAATATGAACTTTCAAACTCTGAAAGAGACTTTGCGGAACTTTGCGAAATAAAAATTTGTGGCGTCAGGAACTTTTTTGATATCACTCGACATGTCAGAAATATGACAAACATAGAGGCAACCATCTTTGAGTGCATCACTTACGCTCAAATAGTGCAAACGGGCATTTTTGTTGTTATTTTGACAGTTACTGCTGTAGTTTGAGATTATATTATAAACCTGCACTATATCAAAGGCTTATTTGCTGAAGCTGTTAATTAAAGCTTAAGCCTGAGGACAAGAACTCAATTTCAATCAGGAAGAAGTACCAATTAAACAAGTTTATTAATTACTATTTTCTTATTAAACAATTTATTTAAATAACAATGAATTATATGTAGAAATAAACTACAACAATTTTTAAATAAAACTGTAAAAAAATACTACAAAATTATACTTTTTTCTATAAATTAAAATAGACGTTTTTATTCACGAGGAGAAAAGGCTTTTTAGTTGGAAAAAGGAGGGTTGGGATTCTTAGTTGGAAGAGGAAATTAGGCATATAGGAGTTCAAATTTTTAAGGAGTATGGACTTCTGTCGAAGCGTTTCTTCTTAATATTACTTTTCTGTTATAGAAAAAATATTTTTATCAAAACAACGATATTACAAAAATAGAAGATTCTTTATCATTCATTTTCTGGTGGAAAGAAGAGTAAATAATTTTATTTCCCAGAAATGTAGAAAATCCTGCTAATTTTGTTCTAATATGTGGTCAGAGAACTGAGGATTAGTATACTGAAGTCGCAAGGGTAGCACTTCTCCTGCCACAAGATTACATTAATAAATTCCCTTTTACGAGATATATACGATGATTTTCAGGTAAAGGATTATATTAATTCCTTTGACAGCTTAACAAAAAATTCTTCGATTTACTTCAGGGAATTTACAGAAAAAGTTCATAAACTAATTAATTTCACGTTATAAGCATAATACTTCAATTTTAAAAATTAATTGTATTATTGAATAGAGATTTTATTATAAATCTTCAAACGTATAAATAGAGAAAATAGCGCGATGAAGATTTACACTATTATGAAGAATTCTCGGTTCCGAAATAATATCAAACAATCTTGTATTTCATTTTTTAATAGAAACTTTGCCAACATTCACTCTTTTATACTTTATAATAAAATTTACGAATGGCTTCTATATCGGTAGGCTATACGTTTTAAAAAGCACATTAAGAAAGAATTTATAATATAACTTTAGTGATAGTAAACATAAATCTTATTGTGTACTCAAAAAGTTAAGTTAAAATAAGACATTCTTCAAGGAATACATTTTTCTATACTCCAAAACACGTACTTACCGTTATTCTTTAAAAATAGAGAAAACTATTCAAGCAATCTATAGAATTTAGAATCATAATTTTATTATATATTTTAGGACCTGTATTTAAAATTAGAAAAAACTTTGTATAGGATTAACAACTCGAGCAATAAAAGTATTGATAGATAACATTTTTTTTTTCAATATTCTGCACTCCAAAATGACATAAAAATTTTATTAATCACGAGTAATAGAATATATTCCAGTTTCTTTCACGCAAAACTCCCGGGTATCTGGAAAAGTGGGTGTAACACCATGAAATCATGATTGTAAACAAAGATTCTAACCACAAGTCTTAGAATGTCATTAGTACATTTTGAATGGTCAAAATTAGAAGGCGCCGTGGATTTAGAAAAAAATTGAAGGGTGGCGAGAGTGAGGTGAGGTGAGAATGAGGTGCGAGTAAAGTGAAGTTACGTAATCGGTACCGCAATAAAGTTAAATAAATAAATACTTGGTCAAGTATTGTCAAGTGTTGCCTGGATTAAGATAACAATAGTTATTGAAAAAATTCGCGTGCACTAATAAATGACCCTAATAAATTCATAGTGTAAAGCGTTTTAGATAATATAAAATAGTCGAATTATTTGAAGTATATAACAGATATTTTCGTTCATATGTTAATCATTTTAGAATTCTGAAACTATAAACGAATCCACAAAGAAATTTCCATTTGTGAGAGAAAATTTTGTAAACATAAATTATAGTGACTAACAGTATTTATCCCTCTAGGTCTTAGGAGTAATTTTGTACTTACTCTTAAGGTATAGATATTTAGACAAAAATATGTATTCTATTACTTCAAAAGGTGTGAAATTTGGATGGCCTTAAAAACGAAGGTTAACTTTTCTTGGGTGTATAGCGATTAAACAGAAACGATCATAAAATATATTACGGGAAAGATCGGGTATTCTGTTACGATAAATTCGTAATTTCCATAATAAAAACTTTGAAAAATATAATTTATCCTATATGAAAAAATGGCACAAATCACAGCTAATTAAGAACATTAAAATTAAATTTCAAATTTTAGTTTGAAAGTAATAGAAATTTCATTTTTGTACTATGTAGCTGCCGTTTACAGTTAAAAATGCATTATAAATCAATAGATAATAAAAATCATAAAAAACAAATGTCCAATTACCTTCTAATTCTCTATTGTCAGATTTATTTCCAAATTTTTCTAAAAAATAATGATGTGTGATACCAGAAAAAATTGCAACCTCATATCGCGGTGTCAGATGATTATTTAATTTCACCCTCAAATTCGTTACAAGCCAAAAATCATGAAAAGAAATTTCCAATATCCTCTAAATTCTCTCTTGTAAGATTTCTTTGCAAATACTACTACCAAATGATTATGTGTGATATCAAAAAAAGTTTCATCACCATATCTGCGTCAGATGACTGTCTAATTTCACCCCCAAACTCAAGATAAATTAAGTAGTCATTCGTTACCAATATGGGGATGAATCTTTTTTTGTATCCTACACCATCATTTGCTAAGTAATATTTGGAAAGAAATTTTTCAACAGATAATTTAGAGGGTAGATGGAAATTGTTTGTTTTTTTAGTTTTTTATTTAATTCTGGGGGTTGTATTATAAAAACACATTCGAGTGAAAAATCCAACGTGTGAGCATTTATTGTATTCTTTTATAGTCATTTGAGCAATGAAATGCAATTTATAATGAATTGAAAAAAAATTTCGATTTTTTTTTCATATCCGTTTGTACAAAAATATAAATATATAATATTTTTATACAAACTATTCACTGTCCGGGTGCTACGCTAATTCAAATTCACACTCCTGAAATGGCTAAATGCATCACAAGAAAAAACCAGCAAAAACGTTATTTCTGATCCTGGAAATCCGGGAATTTCTAAACAGAATTTAATGAGAAACCCTGTATTATTTTGTCAAAAAGATGAGAATTTGCAAGTTTCAACTTCATTCCTTGTGAATATGTGGGAAAATTTTCGAGATTGAATTGATGTTCACCTTCATTTCCTACGAGATCGTTCATAAATTCATTAATTGCTTGAGGGAATAAAGGAATAAATTGAAGGATCTATCTTTCTCGTCTCACATTACAATTAATTATATTCTTAATCCACAAGTATTTATTCTTATTTTTTGTGTGATAAATTAATATTTAGGGTAGACCGGGGCTATTCGGGACGCGGGGCTATCGAGGGTAGTGTGAATAACTTAGAATCAATACATTCGAATTTCCACTATAGATAATGTAGGTTACGTCACTATTGCAGCTTTTTACCAACGGAGTTTGGCTGATCTATCAACTTTATTGCAATGTGAGTAAACAGTTTTATTATTTTTCAGTACCGAAAGTTTTTCTTGTTTTCCTCTGAACTTTATGTTTGACGATCGCCAAAAAGTGATCAAGTCCCCACAAAGTGAGTTTTTTTATTTCGTCCTCTTATATAATACTATTACACTTAAATTACGTTACACTCTAAATTTGAATCAGTCAAAATTTGACTGATTCAATTAGTCAAGTATGTTTTGACAGAAAATTCAGTCATTTTGATAGACAAATCAGTCGTTTTGACTGATTAATCAGTCAATATTGGTGACTGATCCAATCAGTCACCTCAAACGACTGATTGATAGTCAATAAATTTGACTGATTTGTTTTTCATTTTCGAAATGACAAGTTAATCAGTCATTTCATGTTTTGTGTTTCTGCGCGCAGCTACATGGGTCACCCTGTGTGTCACCTTCAGAGGTTACCTTTGGTCACTCTTATGGGTCACCACTTAGCCCGGCACTGTGAGTTTCTCACAAGCGGTGAGAATTTGGTTGGTTGATATATAAGGAGCCTTTCGACCGATATACTCAACGTCTCAACGTGCGATATTCTGCGTTAGGGAATTGCGTTGTATGTAGTAGTATTATGTTAGGTTATAGAATTAGGTTTGTATGCGTTAGATAAATTAGAGTTACTATAATTATTCTTTGAATTAATATTTTCCATTAAATTCTTCTATATTATTAAACACTTCAAATGAATGATTAAGTTAATAAAAATGATCGATTTCAAGACTCAAAATGACTGATTAAATTAATAAAAATGACTGATTATATTAGTCAGAATGACTGATTGAATTAATCAAAGAGACTGATTAAATCAATCAAAGTGACTGCTTAAATCAATTAAAACGATTAATGATTAAATCAATTAAGCGGTTATTCTACTTTATACGCTTAAAAAAAAGAGCTATTTTTCAACATTTTTTTTGAGAATGACAAGAAAGATATGGATATAAATATTTTTAGGTATGATAAAACATGTCTTAAAATACGTAAAAAAATTGTTTTTATTTATTTTATTGCATTGTTATTGTTTTAAACGCGCTTTTTTCAAAATAGCGTTTTTAAAATGGTACCAAGGATTTTATGAAAACTATTCGACCGATCCTTATAGAATTTAAACCACATATTCTACACATATTGAACAAAGACTGTTGCCTATAATATATTAAAAAATAACGTTTTTACTAATTTTTTAAACAAAAAAACAGTGGAAAAAATGCATTTTAAAAAATTTTTGTCCTCCATTTTGTTATTTTTTCATAAATATTAATTATTATAGGCAACAAAACTAGTTTTAATAATACTGAAGCAAACCCACTTTGTTTTTCTTTTTAGCTAGACGTTACCGAGATCTCCCTGGTACCGTTTACCCTTTTGTTTTGAGAAGCCTACGCACAATTATTATTTTTTATATAAACATTGAATAAAGTTAATACTAAAAAATGTTTTTATGTAATTTAATACATGTTTTATCATACCTAAAAATATTTATTTCCATATCGTTCATGATATACTCAAAAAAAATGTTCAAAAATAGCTCTTTTCTTCAGCTTATAAAGTAGTATAACCCCGTAAACTGACTGATTTCATCAGTCACTTGAAATTACTGTTTTGAAATAGTCAAAGTGACTGATATGTCAGTCGTATGTCACTCAAATTTAGAGTGTAATCTCAAATGATCATATTATGCAAAATTTCATTTTCAAGAAACTTTATAGACATCAATGTCGACAGCTTGAAAATCCATTTTTGTTAGATTTAGAACATACTGTAGAGTTTTTACTTGCACAATAACTGTTTGCCAAGGAAATAGAGAAAAGATGAAAGGCATCCTATTTTTTGTAATGAATAATTTTCTTCTTCAATTGTCAGTAAAATACCAGAATTACTGTCATTCGAAATCATTTTACTTTTCTGCATATACATATAGCTTGATTTATATCATACTACTATGGAATATGCAGTACATTTATATAGAAGAAGTTTTGATGTGCACTAAGCGTATTTCTCGCGCACTTGGTTTGGACGTAATTTCAATAACGTAGTTTAGAGCAAGCTTCACAAACGAGTTTCCGAATATTGAATCAAAAACCAACAACAAGGAAGCAATTATATCAAAAATTGTATGGATATTAAAGATCTAATAATGAGAATCTACATTTTCACGTATAATAAAAAAAATCTTTATAACTTAATTTGCATTTTTTTTTAAATTTTCAAACTTTCTTGTCCTCTTTTTATTTCTTCTTTCCACACAGAAAAAATTAGTTGTCGAAAATTTCCTTGACTGTTATCGACTTTAGGATACATCAAATGTCTTAAAATATTTCATAACCTTTTTTTAAAATCTGAAATACATTTCGCGAAGAATCTTAAAATAGTTGTCGAAATTTTCAATGACTTGGTCGATATGTTGAGAGTCAATAAAAATTTCGACAACTATTTTAGGATTCTTCGCGAAATGTATTTCAGATTTTAGAAAATGGTTATGAAATATTTTAAAACTTTTGACGTATCCTAAAGTCGATAACAGTCAAGGAAATTTTCGACAACTAATTTTTTCCGTGCACCCCCTTTCTATTATATTGAACTTGCTTTCCAAATTTCCAACCCATCTTTTTCCAATCACTTTTCCAAGTCTCCTTTATTTTCTAAAACTCTTTTCCTCCTCCCTTTTTAGAAACGTTCTCCATCTCTCACTTTTTCCACTTCCTATTCAAAAATATTTTTCTCCACCCTATTAACAACCCCTCTTTAAGTACCGTTTTTCGAATTATATTTACAACTCGATTTTTAAAACCTCATTTTCACCCCCTTCTTTACAAAACCATCTTCTCAAGCAATTCTCTAATTCCCCTTTTTTCTTCGTTTTCCCAGCTCCTTTGTCAACCCCTTTTCAATCACCTTTTGCGAACCCCATTTTTTGAACCCTCTTTTCCAACCCACTTTCCGAACTATTTTTGCAGACTCTTTCGACTGTCTTTCTGCCAATCCCAATTTATTCTTACTTTTCCAATCTACTTTTCCCAATCTCACTTCCATCGTGTTTTTTTCAATCTATGTATCTATCATACCCCCTTTCAACTCATTTCCTTCCTACTTTTTCCTAACACATACTCTGTTTTATAAAAACCCTTTTTAACGTCATTCCACACCTTTGTTCCCAAAACCTTTTTCTAAGATACCTTTCAAAACTGTCTTTTCCAACACCCTTCCCAAACCACTCGTTGCACAATCCTTTTTCCAACCAATTTTCTTAACACACTTTCCAATCTCTCTTTTTCACATACCATTTCTCTACAGCTTTTTCGATTCCATTTCTAAACTCTTCTTTCCAATACCATTTTTAAACTTCTCTTCCAGCCATCCATCTTCCAATTTCTATTTCCAATTCCATTTCGTTCTTACTTTTTCCACCCAATTTTCCTCAACCCAATTTTCATCCTACTTTTCCCGTCCTCTTTTTCCACACACTTTTTTATATTCCGTTTTCTAACCACCCATCTCAAGATCATAACAGACCTTTTTTCCCAACATCTTTTTCTAAAATCCCTTTCAAACTACCTTTTCCAAAATCTTCTCTAAACCACTTGGTTACAAAACCCTTTTTCCAACACACATTCCACTCCCCTTTTTTCCGTTTCTTATATTCGAAACCCATTTTCAAACTCTTCTTCCAACCCTTCATCTTCTAATTCCATTTTCCAATTCCATTTCATTCGTATTTTTTTTTATATACATTCTCAAACTAAATCCAATCCTGTTTTTCCTATCCTTCTTTTCCTTCCCCTTTCCAACCCCTTTTTCAAAAAATATTTCATTCTTATTTTTCCCATGTACTTTTCCCAGAACCATTTCCATCCTATTTTTCCTATTTGTCTTCTTTCTCCTTTTCAACTCCTTTTTCCTAAACAACTTTTTCCACTTGATTTTTGGATACCTTAGAATAATTTTTAAAATTTGATCCACCTTAATCATTGAAAAAATTTATTTTTTGAAAAGTTTGGACGTGTGTTTATCTTTGTATGTCGAAAAGTTTTAAAACTTTTTGTGACTATTTGAAATTACGTTTTTCCTCGGGCTTACTAAATAAAATGTGCTGTCTAAATTAAATTTTTTTCGAACATTTTCACGTTACAAAGTCAAAGGCTTATATAAATTTTATATAAAAATTTAAAACTCATTCTGGGAAGTACATTATATTTATCTGATATTTTCTACAATAATAAATATTTTTTATTATTACAAAATCATAGAAAAATTCGTATTCCAATCGATATATCACTATCACCAAAAAATTGTGGACGAAAAATTAATTTCGTTCTAAAATTATACGAGAAAGTCCTGACCGTTTATAAACGTACTTCACGGTACTTTGATTAAAAATTCATGTTTCAGAGCTTCGCAAACAGCAATATCTACTAGAGTAAATTAAAATATTCAAACATCCCACTGTAAATTTTCATACTTTCCTCTTGAATATAATGCAAATTATATTGATTCTAAAAAACTCTTTTTAAAAAATTATATATACAATTAATAAATACAGAAAGAAATCTATTGTGAGTATCGCATTCCGGGTAGAAATTTAAAATTGGTTCTTAATAGGCCCTGTCTAGATTTCCTATTTTCTGTCGAGGCCCTAAAGTGGCAACCTATCGAGAGCACAAGTGGAAATGTCACGCTCAGTTAGCGAGGGCATGAGTAGGTAATCCAGCGAGGGCCTATTCATTGGGTCTTTATAGGATCCAGACAGTCCCTCACTATGCTAAAACAGTTTTTCAGTACTGCGCATGCGCTATTTTACTTTTTGCTTGCAAAAAATTAATATTATTACTGTAACTGCTGAAATCATTAATGATTAATGGAATCATTAATCATTAATGACCTAAAACTTTGACGTAAAATAACGACCAGACCTCTGGAGCTGAAGACGACTTCAGAACAAGCTCATGTAATAACACTGGGTCTTTGGTTAAAGAAGCGTCGATAAATTTTAACTTCAAGCGTCCTTCTACAAAACTGAGTCAATTTGTAGGAACAATATCCACATTTCTAACTGAAGGTTGTGATCCAGGTTTAATAAATTCCACCAACTGAAAATCGTGGTTTTCTTCATCTGAAGACATTTTTAATGATTCGCACTTTAAAATATATGATAAAAATACACTCGCTTCGCGTCGGTTGTATACAGATATTGACAGCTACAGCATCTCCGACATCTCCAATCCACCATTTTGTTGATCTTCAGTGGCTTATGGTCACGTGGCCAGTGCGATATTCTACTGCACATACGCCACAAAGCGCGCTTTTGTTGAAAGTTGTAGAAGAGATGCGTGTGATGCAATATTTAATAAGAAATTACATTGAAAAATTTTACGACTTTTCAAATGATAAAAAATTTTTAAAATACTATATGTTTGTATCTTAAA
>UCOH01011848.1:60467-76632 GCA_900474275.1 Synergus japonicus | reverse complement strand
AGTGTATAGCGCCCATATTACTGTGGGAAATTCATTCGTTTCTGATTGGCTGAGATCTTAATGAGGACTTTTATAATCGAACATTTAAATCGTTTAAAACATGTTTAAATTGCTATGTTAAATATTTATATGTTTGCATTAATTATAACTATTACATTAATATTCAAGTTATAGCCTTACAATTTAGTTGATAAACAAAAAATACGAATCATATTTAAAACAACGCGCGTCTTCCGTAAATCAATCACAGCCATCCAACAAATAAGCCAATCAAAGGCATCAAAACTTCCCTCAGCAATATGGTCGTCCTATACCTCCTTCGCAGTTCAGCTGGCACGTCGTCCCCCTCGTTTAAATTGTCAAGCTTTAATATTTAATAACTCCAAAATTAATAAAACTTTAACTGATTTTTGGAAAAAAAATTTTAGGTTTATTTTTTTAACGTTCATACAGCCATAAAAGTCTGGACACTTGAGTCTGGGTCACCCTGTATAGGTATTAATTTTTAACTGCTTCCCAATTTTTCACTGAATTTCAAAAGAGAATACTAAATCTCAACAAAAGCCGAAAAGATAAGTCGAACATTTTCATTAGTACAAAAATTACATAAGTTTAAAAATATATTGGTTAATATTAACAAATGGTTGATCATTGCTCTTATTTTTAATATGGCTCGTATTGCGCCAGTATGCAACCGATGCTTGGCTTAACTTCGGGAAATAATGGTTGACTGTGCCCGTAAAGCGCCACTATTTAGCCGATGGTTGGCTTAACCTTGGGAAGTAAAGGTTAGCCATTGTTAGCGTTTTTTATTGGGTCTGTAAAGTGCCAGAATTGCACCGACGATTGGCGTAACTCTGTGAGAAACGGGTTGGCCGACAGGCATTAGGCCAGAGTTCTGCCAGTATTGAACCCACGCTTGGCATAACTACTGGAGATAAAGGTTGGCCGCTGCTTGCATGGTGAGCATTGCCCGTATTCCGTCACTATTTAGCCATGCTTGGCTTAACCTTGGGGAGTAAAGGTTGGCCATTGTTAACGTTTTTTCCTGGACCCGTAAAGTGCCAGTATTGAACCGACGGTTGCATTACTACGGGGGACAAGGGTTGGCCGCTGCTTGCATGGTCAGCATTGCCCGTATTCCGCCACTATTTAGCCGATACTTGGCTTAACCTTGGGAAGTAAAGGTTGGTCATTGTTAGTGTTTTTTACTGGACCCGTAAAGTGCCACTGTTGAACCGAAGATTGGCGTAACTAAGTGAGAAACGGGTTGGCCGTTATGTATTAGGGCAGAGCTCTGCCCATATTGAACCGACGCCTGGCATAACTGCGGGAGATAAGGGTAGGCCATCATGCATTAGGCCAGAGTTATACCAGCATTGGGCCACCGCTTTTATGCCAGTACTGATTTTCCAGTACTGGCGCAATACTATGCCTGTGTTTCAGCCAGTACTATGCCCGTACTGGCCTGCCAGCTGTGGCTAGCCATTACAGGCGCAGTACTGCGCCCGTTGTTAGTAACGACCTAAGTCCAAAATTTCCACATGGGCTGGCCTGACCGCGTTAAGAGTAACATCTCGCGACAGCCAGCGTATTGAAACAGGCAACCGCCGTTCATCGGAAGCTTCCAAAGAGGGCAGAACAAAGCGGAGACAGGAAAGATTGGAAGAAAGTCAACTCTTCGAACGATCTGAAGGGATTTTGAACGGTGCAGGCATCGCTGACTAGGCGTAAGTAATATTTTTTTACGAATTTTCTGTAAAAAAAACTTTAAACGCGTTTTTCTCGAAACAACGTTTTTACTCGCCTTGTTGATAAAATCTTCGAAACTATTGGACTTATCCTTATGAAATTTGAACCAAATATTCTTTACACTTATCGCTATGTCCCCTATAAAAAGTTTTCCAAAATTTTGATTTTTACTATTTTTTTTTTTTAAATCGGCGAAAAAATAGCGTTTTTTGAAGTTTTTTCGTTTTTTCTTCACCATTTTTTTATTTTTGAAATAATTGATTAAAATTCATAGGGAACATAGCCATTGTCCTACCGAATCTAAAGCACTTTGATTTTTTTGTTTCAGACAACCCTGCTCCGAGATTTTATCAACAAGGCGGACCTACCTTCTTTTCGAGGTGTTGCGCTTGGCTAACGTTTGTGGTCGTAAAAGTGTACAAAATAAGAAAAAAAAATTTATATAGTTCAAGAGTGTATTTACTAAACCTAAAAACTTTTATATGATAACCTTATCCAGTATCCCAAGAAAAAATCATGAAAATCGCGTTTTTTTCGGCGCAAGATACTAGACTGACCCCTTAAGCTAAAACTTACCAGAAAACTTCTTTGAAATTTAATGAACAACTTTTTCAGTGGAAGTCTTCCGTATTATCTTTATTAACTATTTATTATTAACTTCCGTAACCGGAAGTTCTCTAGATAAATGAAGCGCTTGAAGATTGAAATTCATGATTTTGCTTCCTCTTAGAGGAAGCTTTGTAGTGGTGATGGTGTCAAAATCCAGTTTCTAAAAAAGGGTTTTTTTTAACATATTTCAAAAGCAATATATCTAATGGTATGTATATATGGATTTATGTATGTATGTACACTACCGTCGGAAATTGTCCGTACGATTGGAGCAAGCACTATTAAAAATCACTGCTGGCTTTGAACTACGATAACTCGGTGAAAAAAAGAGATAGAATTTAAAAAAAAAAACAGTTGGAAAGCTTATGAAATTTCACGCCTAGTGGTGCTAACCAGATTTTTTTGCCCTTCTGAAAACAATACAGCACGTGAGAAGTTTTAAAAAATATTCAAAAGAACCAATGAAGATTTTTTAAGTTTCTTTGGCTTAAATTAAAGATAAAGTTTTAGGCTCTATGTCGTATAATTTTCAAATTTTGTCAATAATTTTCCTAGGTCATGCAAAAAGTTGAAGTCGAGGTACAAAATTTGAGGAAATCTTGAATATTTTTTAAAACTTCTCACGTGCTGTATTCTTTTCAGAAGGTCAACAAAAAATCTAGTTGGCACCACTAGGCGTGAAATTTCATAAGCTTTCCAACTGTTTTTTTTAAATATTATATCTCTTTTTGTTCACCGAGTTATCGTAGTTCAAAACCAGCAGTGATTTGTAATAGTGCTTGCGCCAATCGTACGGACAATTTCTGACGGTAGTGTATATTTTGTGACTTTTATAATTTTAGCGAAACTCATTTTTCGACTATAACTTCTCAAATAATCAAAATTTAAAGCAAACGTCACGAGAAAAAAGATTCCTTATGTCGAGACGAATCAATTGAACTATAAGATTAAAGCATTTCATTAAAAAATAGGAAAGTTATGCTTTATTGTAATTTTCAAAAATGAATTTTTCGACTTTAACTTCTCAAATAATGAAAATTTAAGGCTGATGTAAAGAAAATAAACTTTTCCTTGTGTTGACACGATTCAAGTAAGCTAGTATATTAATTCATTTGTTTAATCAATTAATGCTATGAAGAAGCAAATCATATTTGCTTCCAGAAAGCAAAGTCCTTAAAATTAAAATTCGAAAAATTTTTTAAACTCACATTTAGGACAATATTTCACAAGCTGAATTCAAGCGCAGCATCCCCTTTTGATCGCCGGAGGTTCAGTTTCGTAATAAATTACCATAATTAAACAGATTTTAGAATACTGAAAAAGCCGAAAACGAATAACAATTTTAATTAAAAATCTTTTTAAAACTAGATATAAGTTATAATACAATGTTTTCTACATTAAAATAATTAAAATAATAGAATATTTAAAAAAATGCTTATTTTATTTAAATAGCTGACAAAAATCTTCTGGATAAGTATTACTTAGGAAAAAAAATTGTATTCATTTATAGAAATATTAGAAAAGTTTGTTCGAGAGTTCTTATCTCGACTCTCGACAATTGAGGCACCGGATTGCAGAACTGCCTCTACTAATTGATTCACTAAATGCCACTGAACGCGGCGATCAAGAAAAAGAAACAATTTACAACGCTACAATCAACTTCTCGTTTTACTGTTAATAATTAACGAATCGAGTTGATTTTAGCGTAGAAATATTTTCCAAGTTTGTGCGCTTCTCACAGATATAGTCGTTTGGTGAAATTGTTCATATGATTTATATAACTTACTCAACGACAATGTATGTGAGAACCGCACAAGCTTAGAGAATATTTCTACGCAAAAATCAACTTGATTCGTTAATTATTAACAGAAAAACGACAAGTTGATTGTTGCGTTGTAAATTGATTCTTTTCCTCGATCGCCGCGTTCAGTGGCATTTAGTACATCATCCCCTCTCTCCGGCCTACTGGGCTCAGTCGGGTCGAGCGTAGAGGCAGTTCTGCAATCTGGTGTCTCAATTGCTGAAACACGCCTAACAAACACTGACTTAATCAACTCAGAGATTCACCTTCAGTAGAATCATTCCTGTACAGTCAGACATCGAGCTCTTGGGAGAAACGAGGTTTCACTAAAAGCGAACAGATACTGTCGAGTTAGACCGACTGCGTGTACTTCATTAACTACTTTAAGGCAACATGCAGACAGCAAGAGATACCCTTAAAAATCGAATTAGAAGGGAAACGAATAAATAACAAAAAATTAAAAATTTTCGACTTTCACAAACCTCATTTTTATGATATTAAACATGTAATGTTGTTAAATTGTTTTATATCAAACTAATTTAAATAAATATTCGGCACTTTTTCTAACATCTTTTTACTAATACTAGTGCTACTGACGGCCGCGTAGCGGCCGTCGTGGTTCTATTTACTTTTCTATTTTCTCTTTTCTATACATTCAATGTCAATACTTTATTTGTTAATTCGATACTTTTCGATATTCGACTTTGTTCAATTCGAGATTTTTATGCCATGACTTTTCTTATATAGGATATCTCTTTTTTTATTTAAATAGCTTAATACTTATATTTGCCAAATTGTAACGAAGGTTCTAAACGTGTTTTTTTTTTATTATTAAGGTTGGAATTCAGAATCTGAAAATGTTCAAAGTATAAGATGACTTTTCGTAAAATATATCCAATATTCTCAAAAGATATTTTCATTTAAATATATTTGAAATTAACAAGGTTAGAGAGTATAAAATTTGCACACAAACCGTATTTAATTTTGCTTCATTCAGTTGCCGTAGTTTGACTACCCAGTCACGTTTGAAGCTTTATAAATGAATGAAGCATTCTTGGAAGCATATGTTCAACATAAATTCTCAATCACTTAAGAAGACTAAAATACGAATAAACAAATCTTAGCAACGCCTTCAATTTTATTATTAGTACCTATCTAATTAATAAGAGAACGATTTATTTTATTGACAGGGTTAGATTTAAAGAGTAGATTTCGGGATAAATAAAAGAAACTCATCAAGTATTTCAGGTCTAACGAAATCTTAGAAAGCATCTTATAAAAAATACATCGCGGGAAGAGATGACGATTTTAGAAGTCACTCCACTTTTCACTATTTTATAGACACAACACCGTCACTAAATAATAAAAAAAACGTTCTACAGAGTCCTTCCACAATATAAACTTTCAAACTCTGAAAGAAACTTTGCGGAACTTTGCAACATAAAAACTTGTCGCGTCAGGAACTTTTTTGATATCACTTGACATATCAGAAATATGACAAAGATGGAGGCCAACCAATCAACCATCTGAAATTCATCATTTTAGTTCCGAAAATGCCCGTTTGCACTGTTTGAGCGTAAGCGATGCACTCAAAGATGGTTGGCTTCCATCTTTGTCTTATTTCTGATATCAAAAAAATTCCTGACGCGACAAATTTTTATGTCGTAAAGTTCCGCAAAGTTTCTTTCAGAGTTTGAAAGTTTATATTGTGGAAGGACTCTGTGCAGAATGTTTTTTTTATTTAGTGACGGTGTTATGTCTATATAATAGTGAAAAGTGGAGTGACTTTAAAAATTGTTATCTCTTGCCGCGATTTGTCTTCTCGGTATGCATTTCTCCGTTTCAGAAAATGAATATTTGTAGTCAAAATATTCAGTTTCTCAAGAAAAATGCGATGCATTTTTTATAAGATGCACTCTAGGATTTCGTCAATCCTGAAATACTTGGTGAGTTCCTTTATTTATCTCGAAATCTACTCTTTAAATTAAATACGGAGGCAGAGCCGTCTTTATTATTGGGGGCACCCAAAAAATTTTCTAAGTTACCATTATCCAACGCCCTTAATGTATTATATGTAAAAATATACTAGATATATGTTACATATCTTATATGCCTCTTATAAAAGCAACAAATAAACCATAACAAAACAAAGACCTGAACCCACTCTAGCTCTCAAGCTTATTTAAGCTCAGTAAAGAAGTTATATACACTTATTATTGGATCCATTTGTACATATTTCAAAATATTTTATCCCAAATTGGACTGATAAGTATTAACATTTGTAGGCACTACGCCAATTGAGCCAAAACCATAGAGATATTATAGATGGAGGGTATTCCTATAAGTGGGAACGTGGACTGGCCAGAAAGAGAAAGGATGAAGTAGGTATTGCTGTCTTTGTCTACTGGAGCATGCGCGTGCATGACTATTATATACAACAGCTGCGAGAATCTATCCTGTCCCTCAATGTCAATATTATTAACTTAAAGAATTATATCATTTGGAAATCTGTAATAAACACAATATATTTTGTACACGAAGACATAAATACCTACTTCATCCTTTCTTTTTCTAACGAGACCACATTCCTCTTGCACGCGTGCCTATGGCATGCCTACTCTATCTATAATATCTCTATGGCCAAAACACCTTTTTTCAAACACCCTTCGCGTTGTCCATGATAAGTCGAAAATGAATCAACTGCAATCGATCTAATCAAGAGTTTTTTTTAGTTTATATAATTTTACTCTACTTGAACGAAGGATTTGTCAAAATAATTATTGTAACCAACCTAATTTTACACTAAAAATAGATTCTCTATGGAAAGAGCGAATGGGTACAATTTTGGGAAAAGATTAAAAGAACGTTTTTTATTTAAACATATCGGCAGAAACAAAATTTAAATCCCAAGTGGATGATGAGTGTAGTCCCAGTTCGTTGGAAGGAAATCTTGATGGTCTTCTTCATATGAGAATAATAGGGGTGAGAAAGGAATTCTTGACAGAATCAGGGTCCACTGATTATTTTATTAGGCTTGACACTATTTTATAATGTTCAAATAAAAGTGAACCAAAACACACTGAGTTGACCCTGTGGACAAATTATGGAATAACCATAACACGCCAACCAAAATACGGAAGGATTTGGAAAATAACTTTGTGTGGGGATTTGATCCACGACACCAGGGGTGGGAACCTCGTTGTTCGGCGATTCTTCTTCTTCTTCTTCTTCTTGGGAGATATGCAGACAACTTATCAAATATGTAGGGTCTTATATTGTCTTGAGTACCATAAAAATGATTTTTCGTCCCAGCTTTAATGAGAGAATGAACATTTTGTGTCAAAATATTCCATTTTGGGAAACGGAGCAAATGCATACAGAGCAGAAGAATCGCGAGAAAGAGAAACTAAATTTCAGACGCCGTATAAATGAATTATTTCAGGCACAAAACCGAAACTCAAGAAAAAAGTCGTGTAATACAAACAGTTTGTATCCTTTCCGATTCCAAAATGAAATTCGTGATTCATACACAAAACTGTACTTTGTTAGAGAAATCAAGAAACAGGATTATGAAAGGTTGACAGAAAAGAATTTCTCCAAAAAAAGAAGTATCTGTTATATACTTCCATTGCAAAAGAGATCACTCCTTCTCTTTGCTCCATTATTATCTCAGTCTAAGTTAGAGTTTTCGTTTCTGTTTGGATTTGAATCTATGGTAGAGTTTCCGTCCGAATTAGAGTTTAGAGTCAGGGTCTGCGTTTATTAACCTGTCAAACGAGCTTCCAAGAACACTCTAATAAGAACACTTAACTCCGGTGGAGGGGTAAGGAAGTCATGAGCCCAAAAGTGTAGTCGGCGGTGGAGGTCAAATTCTTGCCTCGAAGTTCGCTATGCAGTTTGTTCTGCGCGTCAACGGGAAATCTAAAGGATCTAACCTCAAACTTATGTTTTATAACTTTTATTTTCAGTTATAATTTGGATTGAATCAATTTTATTAATTGGAATTAAGCGATGTAATGCAATAACTTGAGCGCTAGCTCATTTTACTCAAAATGAGCAATAGTATATTTAATTTTAGATTGAACTGAAGTTACATAACCCTACGCTAGCACAGTACCGCGGAGAGGGCGGGGAAAAGGAAATTTCACTGAGATCCACGAATTCACCACAAAACCAACAACTTAAATTTATTATATAAAAAAGGGTTATTACGTCACATATGGATCAAGACGAAAAATAACGATTTGAGCAAAGTAGAAGAAATTACGAACCTCTGTTCGTCAATAAAGCAAATATCAAAATAAATGAATCTAAGACACAGTTTAAAGCAATTAATTATCACAGGAAGAGAGAAGAGAAATTGTTACCTGTGATTACAAAGGCGTGGGAAATCACGCGCCTTTCTCGAACTTGCCCTCTGGTCAAGTTCGGCATTTTTATAATTCTCAGATATCCCATTGCAATATAAATTTTCAGGCTGCAACAGGCCGAATCCACAATAAATTCCAAGTACACTGAGAGAGAGGCGCAGCCAGCGCCATTATGCTAGAGTAGCGACTGTGCTGCGTGAATGGCACGTTAGCTATACTAAAAAAAGAACAGGAGGGGCACAAACGGCATGTACGGTCAGCGTCCTCTTAGGTTGTGTACTGGCTGTGCTTTTTTTAATTCGTATACTTGTCATAAAGCACAACCACCACTCACTTAGTACACGTGATGGCTAACCTCTCCAAGGGCGCTGCTACTACGCTTCCGTGCTCACTGGCTATTCACTAGTTGCGTAGTCACTGTGCTTCTTCCGAGCTACTGGTTACAGGCACGTTTTGCGTAACAGCCATGACTAGAAGCGCACTGGCTACACAAATTGTCTCTCAGTGTATCAACTGGGTGGTTTCCACACTACACCCAGGGTAATCCCAATACACGGAAACAATTCAAAAATTGGCCAAAAGGCACCAATGTTAAGAATGCGTAATAACGCTGCAGACTTCGAGCACAGAGTGAATGAGTAATCTCTCTCTTCCTGTCTCTCGTGCATGAAAACAGACAGCGCTACGAGACTGTAAGTTATGTTAAATTCCTAACGGTAACAACGTAACGAAACTGACGATCGATAATCCAAGTTGACTCGCCGGGCGCAGAGATCGCGCTAGGTGAATCAATTGCAGGCGACTGGGTGATTAAGCTATCATCTTCCTGGTCGTTATCGTGCACGGGAATCACATCCGTGCACCTTGAACAGGATCCTCTTCATGCCTATGCAATGCGGATTGGATGTCAGTGTGAGAGTATGTGTCTGACTGGCTCAGAATTAATATGAAACATAAAAGTTTGACGAGTATAAGTTATAAATTCGAGTGATTGAGTTTTTCCAGGTTCCGGATTCCTGTCTGATGGTCAGCTGATTGTTAGAGAGCTCATGTGCTCCAATCAGCTGACAGGTTGTGTGCAAACAACCTAACACTGTGCTAGAAGTTTATCGCGATTAAGTTAAAGTTAGGTCAGAATAGAAAAATGTGCGTAGTATAAAAAATACCACGTCACAGTTTGTCAAATTTCAAGCGGCACATGAATATAAAGTTATATTCCAACACCTACATATGTGCAGTGTTTTCTGCGCAGCGAACTTGTTTATCTCCTTCGCTGACTACGTTTTCTGGCTTACCCCCTTCAGCGGAGTTAAGTGTCATTATTAGAGTGTTCTTGAGACAGAGACTAAAATGGTTCAACCCCTTCTAGATGATTTAATCCTTTTAGTAAAGGATTAAGTAAAATATTTGAATTCTTACCCAAAAGTCGGTAGAAAGCTGCGTTGTTGAACATTGAATAAGATGGCATTTAGAGTAGCGCAACATGTATGCGGTTCCATTCCTTCAAGTCCCATCACGCAATCATTGATAAAATCGTAGAAATTCAATAGCTCCGGTACATACTCTACACTGAAACAGAAATGAAGCTTTAGTAGAGTATCAAGCGTCTTTAATGGTTCTCTTGATACTTCTATTAAGTTAGCGTCAGCCCTAATATAAAATTTTCCACTATTTTTCTTGCGTCCAGTTTCCGGGATGTAAATGATGTATGGCTGCTAAGGTCCTTTGGCCTTTGTTGCTGATAGAAGATCCTCTTAATTCTGAAATATATATCCATATTTATTTTCATCTTACTTATATTTTTCTCTACACAACCCTATGTATGTTCACGTGTAAGTTAAAAGTATAATAATAAATTGTCTTAATTAAATTAAAAATATGGAATTTTAATAAAGTATATACTTAAAACGAGAAATTGAATAAACAACAATAAATATCTAATACGTCATTCTAATCAATTGTGTGTATGCATGTGTGTCTTGCCATGTTTTGTCGACTCCCTAACTCGAGTACAGTTATACATAAATTAATGAAATTTATAGGGTTTATTTGCACAATCAATATCTTTAAACGTGCCAGAGGATTTTTCCAAATATTGAATTTTAAAATTTGAGTGTATATTTATAATTTTTATAAAATTTATTTTTCGACTATAATTGACTATAATGCATTTTATTGAATATTATGGAAATTATGAAAGTAAAAGGTTTCTTGCATCGTAAAAATTTAAGTAAACTAATAAGGGCAGAGTTTGGCTAAATATAATAAGAAAACAAAGTCCTTAACAAATGAGCACAAAAAAAGATAAATTTAGTTAAAATGAACATCCGAGACCGAATTCACAACTAGTTTGGTCTTAAAATAATTCTTATCGATCCTAAAAACGAAAAAACATCGAAACTGAAGAGGGCAGGGCAAGATTATTTTGATTAAAATAAATCGAGGCTAGGCGTGTATAGCGTCTCATCTCTGTTTACGATAACCTTATCTAGTAGAAAATGTGTAAAGTGGACAGGTAAAGAAAACGCCAAAAAGACGTAAATGAAATTTTCCCTCTTTAAATTAGCTTGTGCAATGGAAAATTGCCATTCCTTCCAAAATTACGTGTAAATTCATTCCCACCTCACGTCAATACTTATTATTTAAAGTGGTCGTATTCAAGTTACTATCTATTTAATTATAATTGAATAAATCATACAGTGAAAATATTAAAATTATTAGTCGTGAAGTGTTCATCAATTTTTGTTACGTTCGAAAAACTTATCAGTCCTCAGTTTCGCCAATGTCACTAAGGAATTGAAATAGTAACTTGTACTACTTTTATTTCTTGAAAAATATATTGGTGCTAAATGTGAGTATTTTGTCACGATTCCGTATTGCGGGAACGCGAGATGAGTAAGGGGCGTAGTGTGAATGCGAGAGAGAGTAAAAGAAAACTGTAACCAGAAGAGTAAAGAAAAAAAACGTGTCTGGGTCTGATGTTAGCATCAGTAAGTTCGACCGGCGGGCAGATGTTGGGTCAAGGTTAATGAGGCTAGCCTTACTAAGGATCATAGTAACAAATTGATAGTACTTTGACCCTGGCAAGGAAGAAAGTAATAAAAAGACTGTAAACTTTGTAGGCAAACTTGTGTACCAAGCACCAAGGAATGAGTCATTCGTTACGTAGACCACAACTCCACAGAAAATCCTCTTGTATTTTCTCAGAGTGATGGCCAAAATAATGGAAAGTGAAAACTTACTTCGTGCTTCTATAAACTTGACTTATAACAATTTTATTTCTTGTACTTATAATTACTGACCTCACCAATAAACATTAAGCTAAAACATAAAAGGTAAAATTTTGCCCCATCAAATTGGTTAGTTAGTTTTATCAACCAAGTAGTTGTCACAGCTAATCATTTTTTTTCAGTGCTTCAAAATCAGTACTTTAAGTAAAAAATACCATTTAAAGAAAAAAATTGAAATGTTTCAATTTAAATTTAATTGCGATCCTGTAATTGAAATGGTCAAAAAGTGATGTTTAATGTATTCGTGGCATTATTCGTAAACCGTTAAACATACATTTTCCCAACTAATCAAGATCTAAACCCAATCGTTAAAAGTTACACAATCTATAAAGCACCAGCTTTCAGGTAATAAGCCGAATTAAAGTCTTAACTAATATCTACTAAGAATTCCTAAATTTTAAGGAATTTCTCTGTTCCCACAAGCTTGGAATGTTTTTCGCATAGTAGCGCGAACGCATGTAGAATGTTTTCTCCATGATACAGCTTCGGGTTAATTAGTACGTACTTACGGCGCACAGAAGTTTAGAAGGGTGGGGTTACGGGGAAATGTAGGTAAAAAAAGCAAAGATAAGGGTACAGCATGCGAGAAAGGTGCCTTGTTAAGCAATAACCAAATATCTGCGTCTCACCATCCGCTCGAGAATGTAATGAATGAGCAAATTATGAGAAGAACTTTTTCAATTAAAGTTCACCGAGTCCTGCAGTGCGGCGGAATGTGTGCGCTCCTTTAACGCCATTGGTTACCTGGTTAGCCAGACTTTTTATGTCTGGAGTATGCATCACGGCATAAATCAACCGAGCCTGGCAAAGTACACGAGACAGTTTCCCACCAGTAGATCGCAAATATCCTCAAATACACTGAGCTTTATTAATGCGTGCTACTTTAGTCGGGATTATTTTTTTATTCTCTGCAGCTTATGAAAACGTCTGCTAGTTTTATTAGTTCATCTTTAAAATATTAATTATTAGGATACTTTTACTTTACGAAAAAGTTGTATTGTAAGAAGTAATGGATTTCACGAGATAGTATTGGAAAAGTGTTTGAAATGAATGAAATGCAACAGTTTATTTTCATAAGAGAAAAAAACATTTGGAAAAACCTCACAACGAAGTTTGGTTACGTTGCATTATAATTTGTCTTAATGGCGATCATTATATTTACACTTTTCTTAAGGGATGACATTTTTATGAAATAAACCATGTTAACTTTTTAAAATTGTTAATCACAAATTTTTTTAAATATTGATATCATAGATTTTGACTACATATAAATTGAACGGAGATAATTTTTCTAGCAATTTTTAGTAAAATAGAGTTTATGATATGTAGATAACTGAAACACTGGTTTCTATAACCGCTCACTTATAAGATTTTTCGCCTGAGAATGGATGAACTCCTGAACGTCGTTTCCCTGCCGTAAGTAAAGAGATAGAAATCCTATTCTCTTCTATTTCTTTCTATCCCTAAGATAGAAAGGGATTAAGATTGTTTATCCAATTCTACCGTTGGCATATACACCCGCCTATCTCTTTCTATCTCCATATTAATCCACATCCACGACTATCTTTTTGAATCTCCCCTTTTCTATTCCTTTTTATCTCTTGTTTATCTATATCCATGCCTATCTCTTTCTATCCCCACTTCTTTAACTACTTCAACCTATCGTCTGTTACCGTTTACCTCTTCCTATCTCTTTGTATCTCCTTTTCAATCAAAGTTTGCTGTATCCCTTTGAATCTGCACATCTCTATCTCTATTTATATGTCGCATATTACAATCTATCTCTTTCTATCTACTTGTTACTCAAAATCGCTCTTATCTCCTTCCATCCCCATTTTTATATCATCTTTTTATTTATATTATCATTCTTTTCGATCATCTTGTCAATCAAAATTCGCTCCTATCTCTTCTAATCCCCATTAGATGTCCGACACTAGGTACCGTGAAGCTATTTCAGCGTCCCTACTCGATGATAAATATTATGCGGTCATATGAATCTGGTCTCAGGTATACTGCGATATTTTTCATAATGAATTTTATGCTTGTTAAAAAACCGGCAAGGAGAAAAATCGTTAACATTTTTTTTTTGATTTCAGTGTCAAAACAAACTTAATGGAAGAAGGGGCTAATTCTACTCTCAGTATAGCAAGAGTCAGCCCTACAGATAGTGGAAATTACACTTGTGTTCTCACCACAATGCCAGAGCAACCAGCAACGGTTCATGTTCACGTTCTAAACGGTGGGTAATTTTTTTGTTCATGTATTGCTTTTATTATTAACATACTCACATTGCGGCTTCTCATACCATGTATGCACCCTTATTTCTCCTTTCGCTTATTTAAATACACACATTACAAATATGCAAATTTTACATACACACACAAGCAAGCAAACAGACATTAAGCATCATCTTCTGGAATTTTTAATTAAAATCTCTTTATTACATTATCATTAAATTTTTAACACGTGATACAAGAATGCTTTTTGGTCCTAGCATCTTATATTGTGAAATGTGCAAGTTCAATATCTCTCAACATTTAAAAATAATTATAAGTGAGGACTAAGAGTGGCAGGAAAAATCGAGGATGTCGGATGCACAACCAAATAGTATAAGTCAGAGACTTGAGAGAGAGAAAGAGCGGTGAGCATTGGAAAAGTGCTTTCAGGATAGGTCCCGCAATTTACTGTGGACTCTGAGTTCTAATTCGTTTCCAGCTTAGGAAAACTGGGCAGACTAAGAGGTTCAGTCTTTAGCTCGAGTGTGGGCACTAAGCAAAGTAAGGACTTTGACTTGAGTCAAACATTCGAGGCTCAGAATGCTATTTATAATCTTTCGAAAGATTGATTTCTTGGATACGCCTAAAAGATCTCACAGCTTCTCTTGTAACACAACATGCAATAGCATCTATAAATGCATTGTGATTTAAAAAATTATATTTCATTGCAAAAGTGTATGAAAAGTATAAAATTAATAAAACCAAAGAGCGAGGTGATCACCGTACACCAAAGCGATCTCCAAGTTTTAAAATAAGCGAATAGAAAATTCTGGATTATATCATTGAATTTTAAGTTGATGAGAGAGAATTTTGCGTTATCATTAAAATATAAGAATACATTTAATTGGCAATTAATATTTTAAGTGACAATCATCAAACAAAATTATAAGCGAGATTTGTAATAGATTTTATTTTGCATTTGAATAATGTGACTAAGCATAAATATTATAATTTCATTATTAGTAAATCTTTACTTCTTCTCTCATACTCGAATCTAACGATTAATAAATTAAATAATAATTATTTAATAATAAAAATACATAAAGTTTAATTAATATATTCAAAATTTCTAACAGCATTAACAAACAGACCCTCATTGATTGCGTTTTAATAATTCATACACTTGATTAATGAATTAAGGTCGTTCTTGAGATCTATTCAAATGGCCGAATTTGTAGCCATATTGCTAAAAAGTATAGGAAAGTTAGTGCACTACTCTCGTTAATACATTTTTATGGATGTAAGTGTGAAATATTAGCAACATCATCTGCTGTCATGAATGAGGCAAGCTCGAAGCAAGAGCCGGAATTCCTATATTCACTTAAATTACGCGATAGCTCATTAAAAACTTTCTTCTTTATCGCTTGCCTGGAGGAGTCAACTTTTGGTTCTCGAAGTTTCCCCTGAATTAAAATTTTTGATAAATACGAATAAGTTCAATAATTAGGCTGGAATATTTAAGCGCATAAATTTCATTTAAAAAATTTTAATTTGCTTGATAAATTTTTATAAGAAATTCATTCAAATTATGGAAATTATATTTAGCAACCAGATCTGGAATGAAAAAGAAATAATAATGGCGAAATTAACAGAATTGAAAAAAGAATGATTAAAAATAGATAATATCCGAACGCTCACAGAAGAAAAGCACATGCGAAAGCACAAAATTATGAATTTATCTCTAACAATAAATTCTTTAGCGACGGGAGGTGATACGACTCCTAACGAGCTCCGTGAGGGCCAAATTGGAGATTCGTCTGATGAAGATCATGAACAACGGCAGAACGTAATGAAAGATGTAACGAAAAACTGATATCAGTTCCTAACTCCGGAAAAAGAATAGAAATTCTCACAGACATCAAATTTCTTCTATTAGCAAAGGAAGTAATACACACAGTGGAATAACTTAAGCGGTTAGTCTACTTTATACGCTTAAAAAAAAGAGCTATTTTTCAACATTTTTTTTGAGTATGTCAAGAAAGATATGGATATAAATATTTTTAGGTATGATAAAACATGTCTTAAAATACGTAAAAAAATTGTTTTTTATTTATTTTATTGCATTGT